>JAEUCK010001764.1:0-37614 GCA_017311455.1 Otocyon megalotis megalotis
GGTACAGGTTAGGTTTAGGGTTAGGGATAGGTTTAGGGGTAGGGTTACGGTACTGGTTAGGTTTAGGTTTAGGGATAGGGTTAGGGGTAGGGTTACGGTACTGGTTAGGTTTAGGGTTAGGGTTAGTTTTACAGTACAGGTACGTGTTACTGTTAGTGTTAGGGTTAGGGTTAGGGTTGCCCCACATTGTGGTTTAGGTGTACCGGAAGGGTTAGGGTTAGGTTTACGGTTACGGTACAGGTTAGGTGAGAATAAGTATTAGGGTTACGGTACTGTTTAGGGTTATGGTTAGGGTTAGGGTTAGGTTTAGTGTGAGGGTTACGGTACAGATTGGGTGTAGGTTTAGAGTTAGGGTTATGGTTAGGGTTCGGGTTATTGTACAGTTTAGGTTTAGGTTTAGGGTTAGGGTTAGGGTGAGGGTTAGGGTTAGTGTTACGGTACAGGTAAGTGTTACGGTTAGGGTTAGGGTTAAGGTTAGGGTTGCCCCACAGTTGTGGTTTAGGTTTACCGGAAGGGTTAGGGTTAGGTTTATGGTTACGGTACAGGTTAGGGTGAGAGTAAGGTTAGGGTTACGGTACTGTTTGGGTTATGGTTAGGGTTAGGGTTAGTGTTACGGTAGAGGTTAGTGTTTGGGATAGTGTTAGGATTAGGTTTAGGGTAATGTTTGCCATAGAGGTTAGTTTTAGAGTTAGGGTTAGGGTACAGGTTAGGTTTACGGTACAGGTTAGGGTTAGGGTGAGGGTTAGGGTTAGGGTTAGGGTTACGGTACAGGGTACAGATAGGATTATGGTTAGTGATAGGGTATAAGTTAGGGTTTGGATTAGGGTTAGGATTAGGTTTAGGGTTACGGTACAGGTTAGGGTTAGGTTTAGGGTTAGTGGTACAGTTAGGTTTACGGTACAGTTTAAGGTTAAGTTTAGGGTTAGAGTTAGGGTTAGGGTTAGGGTTACGGTAGTGTGTAGGGTTAGGATTAGGGTTGGGTTTAGGGTTATGGTTAGGGTAGCGGTAGGTTACGGTTAGGGTTAGGGTTAGGGTTGCGGTATAGTATAGAACTAAGTTTAGGGTTAGGGTTAATTTTAGGGTAAGGGTACATGTTAGGGTTAGAGTTAGGGTTAAGGTTAGGGTTAGGGTTACGGTATAGGATAGCATTAAGTTTAGGGTCATTGTTATGGTTAGAGTTACGGTAAAAGTTATGGATATGGTTAGGTTTAGTGTTAGGGTTACGGTATAGTTTAGCATTAGGGTTAGGGTTAGGGTTAGGGTTACGGTACAGGTTAGGGTTAGTGTTAGGGTTAGGGTTATGGGAAGGGTTACGGCACAGGTTAGGGTTTGGTTCAGGGTATGGTTAGGGATACGGTACAGGATAGGATTAATGTCAGGGTTAGGGTTAGGTTTAGGTTTACGGTACCAGTTAGGTTTAGGGTTAGGGTTAGGGTTAGGGCTACCATACAGTTTAGAGTTAGGGTTAGGGTTAGGGTTAGGGTTACGGTACAGGTTAGTGTTAGGGTTAGGGTTAGGGTTTCGGTACGGGTTAGGGTTAAGGTTAGGTTTAGTGTTAGGGATAGGGTTACGGTACAGGTTAGGTTTAGGGTTAGGTTTAGTGTTATGGTACAGTTAAGAGTTATGGTTAGGGTAGAGTTACGGTTAGGGTTACGGTTAGGGTTGTGATACAGTTGTGGTTTAGGGTTTCGGGTAGGTTTGGGCTTAGGGTAGGGTTACGGTTGAGGGTGTCGTTAGGTTTAGGGTTATGGTTATGGTACGGGTTAGGATTAGGGTTAGGGTTAGGGTTAGGGTTACCATACAGATTAGTGTCAGGGTTAGGGTTAGGGTTGTGGTACAGGTCAGGGTTAGGGTTATTGTTAGTGTTACCGTACAGGTTAGGGTTAGGTTTAGGGTTAGGTTTAACGTACAGGTTAGGTTTAGGGTTGGGGTTAGGTTTAGGGTGCGGTGCCGGTTAGGGTTAGGGTTAGTGTTAGGGTTAGGGTTAGGTTTATGGTACAGGTTAGGGTTAGAGTTAGGGTCATGGCATGGGTTAGGGTTATGGTACAGGTTATGGTTAGGTTTAGGGTTAGGGTTACAGTATAGGTTAGCATTAGGGTTAGGGTTAGGTTCGGGTTAGAGTTGCGGTACAGGTTCGGGGAAGGTTTAGGGTTAGGGTTAGGGTTACTGGGTTAGGGTTAGGGTTATGGTTACGGTACCGGTCAGGTTTAGGGTTAGGTTTAGGGATAGGGTTAGGGTTAGGGTTAGGGTTACGGAACAGGTTAGGGTTAGGTTTAGGGGTATAGTTAGGGTTATGTTTAGTGTTATGTTCAGGTAAGGGTTACGGTTAGGGTAGGGTTACGGTATGGGTTAGGGTGAGTGTTGCGGTACAGTTGTGGTTTAGGCTTACAGGGAGGGTTCTGTTTAGGGTAAGGCTTACGGTTCATGTTAAGGTTAGGTTGAGGGTATGGTTACAGTACGGTTTAGGGTGAGGGTGAGGTTTAGGGTTAGGGTCATGGTTATGGTTAGGGTTACCATACAGATTAGTGTCAGGGGTAGTGTTAGGGTAGGGTTAGGGTTAGTGTTTCCGTACAGGTTAGGGATAGATTTAGGGTTATGATTAATTACAGTTTAGGTTTAGGGTTAGGGTTAGGGTTAGAGATGAGGTACAGGTTAGGTTTAGGGTTAGGGTTAGGGTTTTGGTACAGGTTAGCATTAGATTTAGTGTTAGGGTTAGGGTAACGGTACAGGTTAGGGTTAGGGTTACGTCAGTGTAAGGGTTAGGGTTACGATACAGGTTATGGTTAGGTTTAGGTTTAGGGTTAGGGTTACGGGACAGGTTAGGTTTATTGTTAGGTTTAGGGCTACGGTACAGGTTAGGTTTAAGGTTAGGTTTAGGGTTAGTGTTAGAGTTACGGTACAAGTTATGGTTATGGTTAGGTTTAGGGTTAGGGTTACGGTATAGGATAGCATTAGGGTTAGGGTTAGGTTGAGGGTTATGGTACAGGTTAGGGTTCGTGTTTGGGTTAGAGTTATGGTTAGGGTTATGGTACAGGTTAGGGTTAGGTTTAGGGTATGGTTAGGGATACGGTACAGGATATGATTACCATTAGGGTTAGGGTTAGGGTTACGGTACCGGTTAGGTTTAGCGTTAGCGTTAGGGTTAGGGTTACCATACAGGTTAGAGTTAGGGTTAGGGTTATGGTTATGGTTAGGGGGTTAGGGTTAGGGTTATGGTTATGGTACAGGTTAGGGTTAGGTTTAGGGTATGGTTAGGGATACGGTACAGGATAGGATTACCGTTAGGGTTAGGGTTAGGGTTATGGTTACGGTACCGGTCAGGTTTAGGGTTAGGTTTAGGGATAGGGTTAGGGTTAGGGTTAGGGTTACGGAACAGGTTAGGGTTAGGTTTAGGGGTATAGTTAGGGTTATGTTTAGTGTTATGTTCAGGTAAGGGTTACGGTTAGGGTAGGGTTACGGTATGGGTTAGGGTGAGTGTTGCGGTACAGTTGTGGTTTAGGCTTACAGGGAGGGTTCTGTTTAGGGTAAGGCTTACGGTTCATGTTAAGGTTAGGTTGAGGGTATGGTTACAGTACGGTTTAGGGTGAGGGTGAGGTTTAGGGTTAGGGTCATGGTTATGGTTAGGGTTACCATACAGATTAGTGTCAGGGGTAGTGTTAGGGTAGGGTTAGGGTTAGTGTTTCCGTACAGGTTAGGGATAGATTTAGGGTTATGATTACCATACAGTTTAGGTTTAGGGTTAGGGTTAGGGTTAGAGATGAGGTACAGGTTAGGTTTAGGGTTAGGGTTAGGGTTTTGGTACAGGTTAGCATTAGATTTAGTGTTAGGGTTAGGGTAACGGTACAGGTTAGGGTTAGGGTTATGTCAGTGTAAGGGTTAGGGTTACGATACAGGTTATGGTTAGGTTTAGGTTTAGGGTTAGGGTTACGGGACAGGTTAGGTTTATTGTTAGGTTTAGGGCTACGGTACAGGTTAGGTTTAAGGTTAGGTTTAGGGTTAGTGTTAGAGTTACGGTACAAGTTATGGTTATGGTTAGGTTTAGGGTTAGGGTTACGGTATAGGATAGCATTAGGGTTAGGGTTAGGTTGAGGGTTATGGTACAGGTTAGGGTTCGTGTTTGGGTTAGAGTTATGGTTAGGGTTATGGTACAGGTTAGGGTTAGGTTTAGGGTATGGTTAGGGATACGGTACAGGATATGATTACCATTAGGGTTAGGGTTAGGGTTACGGTACCGGTTAGGTTTAGCGTTAGCGTTAGGGTTAGGGTTACCATACAGGTTAGAGTTAGGGTTAGGGTTATGGTTATGGTTATGGTTAGGGTTAGGGTTAGGGTTATGGTTATGGTACAGGTTAGGGTTAGGTTTAGGGTATGGTTAGGGATACGGTACAGGATAGGATTACCGTTAGGGTTAGGGTTAGGGTTACGGTACCGGTTAGGTTTAGCATTAGCGTTAGGGTTAGGGTTACCATACAGGTTAGAGTTAGGGTTAGGCTTATGGTTATGATTAGGGTTAGGGTTAGGTTTACGGTACATTTTAGGATTAGGGTTAGGGTAGGGTTTCGGTACGGGTTAGGATTAATTTTAGTTTTAGGGTTAGGGTAAGGGTTATGGTATAGGTTAGGTTTAGGGATAGGTTTAGTGTTACAGTACAGTTAAGTGTTATGGTTTGGGTAGGCTTACGGTTAGGGTTACGGTTAGGGTGGTGGTACAGTTGTCGTTTAGGGTTATGGGTAGGGTTGGGGTTAGGGTAAGGGTTACGGTTCAGGTTAAGGTTAGGTTTAGGGTTATGGTTACGGTACAGGTTAGGGTTAGTGTTAGGGTTAGGGTTACCGTACAGGGTAAGGCTAAGATTATGGTTAGTGTTTCGGGATACGTTAGCGTTAGGATTAGGGATAGTGTTATGTTCAGGGTTACGGTACAGGTTAGGGTTAGAGTTGGGGTCAGGTTATGGGTTAGGGTTACGGTACAGGTTATGGTTAGGTTTAGGGTTAGGGTTCCGGTACAGGTTAGGGTTAAGGTTAGGTGTAGGGTGATGGGTAGTGCTACGATACAAGTTATGGTTATGGTTAGGTTTAGGGTTACGGTTACGGTATAGGTTAGCATTATGGTTAAGGTTAGGTTTAGGTTTACCGTACAGGTTAGGGTTAGTGTTAGGGTTAGGGTTCGGGTTAGAGTTGCGGTACAGGTTCGGGTTAGGTTTAGGGTAGGGTTAGGGATACAGTTCAGGTTAGGTTTACGGTTAGGGTTAGGGTTAGTGTTAGGGTTAGGGGTAGGGTTATGGTTACGGTACCGGTCAGGTTTAGGGTTAGGGTTAGGGATAGGGTTAGGGTTAGGGTTAGGGTTACGGAACAGGTTAGTGTTAGGTTTAGGGGTAGGGTTAGGGTTACGGTACAGGTTAGGGTTAAGGTTAGGATTACTATTAGGGTTAGGGTTAGGGTTATGGTTCAGTGCAGTGTTAGGATTAGGGTTAGGTTTAGGGTTACGGTACAATTAGCGTTAGGGTTTGTGTTAGGGTTAGGGTTAGGGTTTAGGTTAGTGTTAGGGTTAGGGTTAGGGTTACGGTACAGGTTAGGGTTAGGGTTAGGTTTAGGGTTAGGTTTTCGGTTCAGGTTAGGGTTAAGGGTAGGTTTAGGGTTAGGGTTAGGGTTATGGTACAGGTTAGGTTTGGTTAGGTTTAGTGTTACGTTCAGGTAAGTGTTACGGTTAGGGCAGGGTAATGGTATGGGTTAGGGTGAGTGTTGCGGTACAGTTGTGGTTTAGGCTTACAGTAGGGTTGTGTTTAGGGTAAGGGTTACGGTTCAGGTTAAGGTTAGGTTGAGGGTTATGGTTATGGTACGGTTTAGGGTGAGGGTGAGGGTTAGGGTTAGGATTATGGTTATGGTTAGGGTTACCGTACAGGTTAGTGTCAGGGGTAGTGTTAGGGTAGGGTTAGGGTTAGTGTTACCATACAGGTTAGGGATAGATTTAGGGTTAGGGTTACCATACAGGTTACGTTTAGGTTTAGGGTTAGGGTTAGAGTTGAGGTACAAGTTAGGGTATAGGGTTAGGGTTAGGGTTTTGGTACAGTTTAGCATTTGATTTAGGGTTAGGGTTAGGGTAACGGTACAGGTTAGGGTTAGGGTTAGGTTTAGGGTTAGGGTTACGGGACAGGTTAGGTTTATTGTTAGGTTTAGGGCTATGGTACAGGTTAGGGTTAAGGTTAGGTTTAAGGTTAGTGTTAGAGTTATGGTACAAGTTATGGTTATGGTTAGGTTTAGGGTTAGGGTTATGGTATAGGTTAGCATTAGGGTTAGGGTTAGGTTTAGGGTTTCGGTACAGGTTAGGGTTAGTGGTAGGGTTAGAGTTATGGTTAGGGTTACGGTACAGGTTAGGGTTAGGTTTAGGGTAGGTTCAGGGATACGGTACAGGATAGGATTACGGTTAGGCTTAGGGTTAGGGTTACGGTACCGGTTAGGTTTAGGGTTAGCGTTAGGGTTAGGGTTACCATACAGGTTAGAGTTAGGGTTAGGTTAGGTTAGGTTTAGAGTTGGGCTTAGGGTTAGGGTTGAGGTACAGGTTAGAGTTAGGGTTAGGGATAGGGTTAGGGTTATGGTACAGTTTAGGGATAGTTAGTGTCAGGGTAAGGGTTAGGGTTTCAGTACAGTTTATGGCTAGGTTTAGGTTTAGGGTTAGGGTTACAGTACAGGTTAGGTTTAGGGTTAGGTTTATGGTTACAGTACAGGTTAGGGTTAAGGTTAGGTTTAGGGTGAGGGGTAGAGTTACGGTACTAGTTATGGTTATGGTTAGGTTTTGGTTTAGTGTTACAGTATAGTTTAGCATTAGGGTTAGGTTTAGGGTTACGGTACAGGTTGGGTTTAGGTTTAGGGTTAGGGTTAGGGTCAGGGTTTCTGTTACGATACATGTTGGGGTTAGGGTTAGTGTTAGGGTTAGGGATAAGGTTAGGTTGCCATAGAGGTTAGATTTAGAGTTAAGGTTGTGGTACAGGTTACCGTTAGGGTTAGGGTTATGGTTATGGTGCAGGTTATGGTAAGTTTCAGGGTTAGGGTTACGTTACAGGTTATGGTTAGGGTTAGGGTTAGGGTTTCAGTTCAGGTTACGGTAAAGTTTAGGTTTAGTGTTAGGGTTATGGTTATGGTACAGCTTAGGTTTAGGGTGAGGGTTACTGTTATGGTACAGGTAAGGGTTACGGTTAGGGTAAGTGTTACGGTTAGGGTTGCGGTATAGTCGTGGGTTAGGGTTACGGGTAGGGTTAGAGTTAGGGTTACGGTTCAGGGTGGTTTAAGTTTAGGGTTAGTGTTATGGTACAAGTTAGGGTTTGGTTAGGGGTAGGGTTACGGTACAGGTTAGGGTTAAGGTTAGTTTTAGGGTTAGGTTTACCGTTACGGTACAGTTTTTGGTTAGGGTTAGGGTTCGGATTTCAGTATAGGTTATGGTAAAGGTTAGTTTTAGGGTTAGGTTTAGGGTTATGGTACAGCTTAGGTTTAGGGTTAGGGTTAGTGTTACGGTACAGGTAAGGGTTACGGTTAGGGTTAGGGTTACGGTTAAGGTTGCGGTACAGTTGTGGGTTAGGATTACAGGTAGGGTTAGGTTTAGGGTTATTACGGTTCAGGGTAGGGTTAGGTTTAGGGTTAGTGTTACGGAACAAGTTATGGTTAGGGTTAGTGTTAGTGTTAGGGTTAGGGTTACGGTACAGGTTAGTGTCAGTGTTAGGTTTAGGGTTCGGGTTAGGGTTAAGTTTGCGGTACAGGTTAGGGTTAGGGTTAGGGTTACGGTTAGGGTTATGGTACAAGTTAGGTTTAGGGTTGGGGGTAGTGTTAGTGTTAGGGTTAGTGTTAAGGTACACGTTAGGGTTAGGGTTAGGTTTAGTGTTAGGCTTATGGTACATGTTAGGGTTAGTGTCAGGTTTAGGTTTAGGTTTACGGTACAAGTTAGGGTTAGGATTAGGGTTAGGGTTAGTGTTAAGGTTATGGTACAGATTAGGGTTAGGGATAGGGTTACAGGACAGTTTAGGGTTAGGGTTAGGGTTATGGTACCGTTTAGGTTTAGGGTTAGGTGTATTGTTAGTGTTAGGGTTAGTGTTACGGTACAGGTTAGGGTTAGGGTTAGAATTAGTTTTAGGTTTATGGTCCATGTTAGGGTTAGGGTTAAGGTGAGGGATATGGTATAGGTTAGGGTTATGATTAGGTTCAGGTTTAGGGTGATGTTC
This sequence comes from Otocyon megalotis megalotis, assembly GCA_017311455.1. Taxonomy (NCBI): domain Eukaryota; kingdom Metazoa; phylum Chordata; class Mammalia; order Carnivora; family Canidae; genus Otocyon; species Otocyon megalotis. The sequence goes on from JAEUCK010001764.1 coordinate 8,207, forward strand.
AGGTTAGGGTTAGGGTTAGGGTTACGGTACAGGTTAGGGTTAGGGTTATGGTTAGGGTTAGGGTTAGAGTGAGGGTTATGGTACCGTTTAGGTTTAGGGTTAGGTTTACCATTACGGTTACCATTACAATTAGGGTTAGGGTTAGGGTTAGGGTTAGGTTTAGAGTTACCGTACAGGTTAGAGTTAGGTTTAGGGTTAGGGTTAGGGTTACGGTTACGGTACAGTTACGGTTAGGGTTACGGTAGAGGTTAGGGTTACGGATAGGGTTAGGGTTAGAATTAGGGTTACGATATAATTTAGGGTTAGGTTTAGGTTTAGGGTTATGGTTATGGTACAGGTTAGGGTTAAGGTTAGGATTAGGTTTAGGGTTAGGGTTACGGTACCGGTTAGGGTTAGGGTTAGGGTTAGGGTTACCGTTCGGGTTAGGATTAGGGTTACCGCACAGGTTAGAGTCAGGTTTAGGGTTAGGGTAAGGTTAGGGTTGCGGAACAGGTTAGGGTTAGGGTTAGGGTTAGGATTGAGTTACGGTGCAAGTAAGGGTAAGGTTTGGGATTAGTGTTAGTGTTATGCTACCGGACAGGTTAGGTTCAGGTTTTCAGTTAGGGTTAGGGTTAGGGTTAGGGTCTGGTTTAGGATTAGGGGTTTGGATTAGGGTTAGGGTTAGGGGTTAGGTTTGGAGTTAGGGGTTAGAGTTAGGGTTAGGGAAGGGTTAGGGTTAGGGTTATGGTTAGGGTTAGGTTTAGGGGTGAGGGTTATGGGTTAGGGTTAGGGTTAGGATTAGGGTTAGATGTTAGGGGTTAGGGTTAGGGTTAGTGTTATGGTTATGGTTAGGGTTAGGTTTAGTGGTTAGGGTGAGGGTTAGGGTTAGGGTTAGTGTTATGGTTGCGGTTACATACAGGTTAGTGTTAGGGTTAGGGTTGGGGTTAGGGTTAGGTTTATGGTTAGGGGTAGGGTTACTGTACAGGTTAGTGTCAGTGTTAGGTTTAGGGTTTGGGTTAGGGTTAGGTTTGCGGTACAGGTTAGGGTTAGGGTAGGGTTAGGGTTAGGGTTATGGTACAAGTTATGTTTAGGGTTGGGGGTAGTTTAGGGTTAGGGTTAGTGTTAAGGTATATGTTAGGGTTAGGGATAGGTTTAGTGTTAGGTTTATGGTACAGGTTAGGGTTAGTGTTAGGTTCAGGTTTAGGTTTACAGTACTGGTTAGGGTTAGGATTCGATAGGGTTAGTGTTAGGGTTATGGTACAGGTTAGGATTAGGTTTAGGGTTACAGTACTTTTAGGGTTAGGGTTAGGGTTATAGTACCGTTTAGGTTTAGTGTTAGGGATATTGTTAGGGTTAGGGTTAGTGTTACGGTACAGTTTAGGGTTAGGGTTAGAGTTAGTTTAGGTTTATGGTGCTGGTTAGGGTTAGGGTTAGGGTTAGGAATACGGTATAGGATAGGGTTAGGTTTAGGGTCAGGGTTAGGGTGACATTCATGTTAGGGTTAGGGTTAGAGTTCGGTACAGGTTAGGGTTAGGTTTATGGTTAGGGTTAGGATTAGAGTTAGGGTTATGGTACCGTTTAGGTGTAGGGTTAGTTTTAGGGTTAGGTTTACCATAGAGGTTAGGGTTAGGGTTAGTGTTAGGGTTAGGGTTAGGGTTAGGTTTAGAGTTACCGTACAGGTTAGAGTTAGGGTTAGGGTTACGGTACGGTTACAGTTAGGCTTACGGTAGAGGTTAGGGTTTCGGATAGGGTTAGGGTTAGAATTAGGGTTACGGTATAATTTAGGGTTAAGTTTAGGTTTAAAGTTAGGGTTATGGTACAGGTTAAGGTTAGGGTGAGGGTTAGGGTTAGGGTTAGGGTTAGGATTAGGTTTAGGGTTAGGGTTATGCTACCAGTTAGGTTTAGGGTTAGGTTTAGTGTTAGGGTTACCGTACAGGTTAGGGTTAGGGTTAGCGTTAGGGTTAGGTTTAGGGTTACGGTACAGGTTAGGGTCAGGGTTAGGGTTAGGGTTAGTGTTACGGAACCGGTTAGGGTAAGGGTTAGGGTTAGGTTAGGGTTACGGTTCAAGCAAGGGTAAGGTTTGGGATTAGTGTTAGTGTTATGGTACCGGACAGGTTAAGTTCACGTTTAGGGTTAGGGTTAGGGTTAGGGTTACGGAAGAAATTAGGGTTAGGGTTAGGGTAGTGTTAAGGGTTAGGGTTACAGTACAGGTTAGGGTAAGGTTTAGGGTTAGGGTTAGGGTTACGGTTACGGTTATTGTTACGGTTATGGTTACGGTAGAGGTTAGGTTTATGGATAGGTTTAGGGTTAGAATTAGGGTTACGACATAATTTTGGAGTAGGTTAATGTTTAGGGTTAGGATTACGGTACCAGTTAGGTTTAGGGTTAGATTTAGGGTTAGGGTTACCATACAAGTTAGGGTTAGGGTTAGGGTTAGCGTTAGGGTTGCGGAACAGGTTAGGGTTAGGTTTAGGGTTACGGTACAAGTAAGGGTAAGTTTTGGGATTAGTGTCAGTGTTATGGTACCGGACACGTTAGGTTCATGGTTAGGGTTAGGGTGAGGGTTACTGTTAGGGTTAGGATTAGGGGTTAGGGTTAGGGTTAGGGTAAGGGTTAGGGTTAGGGTTAGGGTTAGAGTTGGGGATAGGGGTTAGGGTTAGGGTTAGGGAAGAGTTAGGGTTAGGGTAGCGTTAGGGGTTAGGGTTAGGTTTAGGGGTTAGGGTTAGGGTTAGGGTTACAGTTAGGGTTAGGGTCAGATTTATGGTTAGGGTTTGGGTTACGGTACAGGTTAGGGTTCGGGTTAGGGTTAGGGTTAAGTTTAGGGTTAGGGTTAGGGTTAGTGTTACGGTACAGGTAAGTTTTAAGGTTAGGGTTAGGGTTAGGGTTAGGTTTACGGTACAGGTTAGTTTTAGGGTTTGGGTTAGGGTTAGGGTTAGGGTTAGGGCTACGGTACAGGTTAGGGTTAGGGTTAGGGTTTCGGTAAAGTTTAGGGTAAGGGTTAGGGTTAGATTTAGCCTTACGGTACAGGTTAGGTTTAGGGTTATGGTACTGGTTACGTTTAGGTTTAGGGTTATTGTTACGGTACAGAAGTTTTACGGTTAGGGTTAGGTTTAGGGTTAGGTTTAGGGTTACGGTACAGCTTAGGTTTAGGGTTAAGATTAGTGTTAAGGTACAGGTAAGGATTACAGTAAGGGTTAGTTTCGGTTAGCGTTGCGGTACAGTTGTGGGTTAGGGTTACGCGTAGGGTTAGGGTTAGGGTTAGGTTTACGGTTCAGGGTACGGTTAGGTTTAGGGTTAGGGTTAGTGTTACGGTACAGGTAAGTTTTACGGTTAGGGATATGGTTACGGTTAGGGTTAGGGTTAGAGTTGCCGTACAGGTGTGGTTTAGGGTTACGGGTAGCGTTAGTGTTAGTGTTAGGGTTAGGGTTACAGTACAGGTTAGTGTGAGGTAAGGTTTAGGGTTACGGTACAGGTTAGGTTTAAGGTTAGGGTTAGGGTTAGGTTTAAGGTAGGCTTACGGTACAGGTTGGGTTTAGGTTTAGGGTTAGGGTTAGGGTTTGTGTTACGGTACATGTTGGGGTTAGGGTTAGTGTTAGTGTTAGGGATAGGGTTAGGTTTGCCATAGAGGTTAGATTTAGAGTTAAGGTTGTGGTACAGGTTACCGTTAGGGTTAGGGGTATGGTTATGGTACAGGTTAGGGTAAGTTTCAGGGTTAGGGTTATGTTACAGGTTATGGTTACGGTTAGGGGTAGGGTTTCAGTTCAGGTTACGGTAAAGGTTAGCTTTAGTGTTAGGGTTAGGGTTACGGTACAGTTTAGGTTTAGGGTTAGGGTTAGTGTTATGGTACAGGTAAGTGTTACGGTTAGGGTTAGGGTTACAGTTAGGGTTGCGGTACAGTCGTGGTTTAGGGTTACGGGTAGGGTTAGAGTTAGGTTAGGGTTACGGTTCAGGGTAGGTTTAGGGTTAGGGTTAGGGTTACGGTACAAGTTAGGGTTATGTTTAGGGGTAGGGTTACGTTACAGGTTATGGTAAGTTTTAGGGTTAGGGTTACGGTACAGTTTATGGTTAGGTTTAGGGTTAGGATTTCAGTACAGGTTAGGGTAAAGGTTAGTTTTAGGGTTAGGTTTAGGGTTATGGTACAGCTTAGGTTTAGGTTTAGAGTTAGTGTTACGATACAGGTAAGGGTTATGGTTAGGGTTAGGGTTACAGTTAGGGTTGCGGTACAGTTGAGGGTTAGGAATACGGGTAGGGTTAGGGTTAGGTTTAGGGTTATGGTATAAGTTAGGGTTAGGTTTAGGGTTAGTGTTAGTGTTAGGGTTACGGTACAGGTTAGTGTTAGGGATAGGGTTGGGGTTAGGATTAGGGTTATGATTAGGGGTAGGGTTACCTTACAGGTTAGTGTCAGTGTTAGGTTTAGGGTTTGGGTTAGGGTTAGGTTTGCCGTACAGTTTAGGGTTAGGGTTAGGATTAGGGTTAGTGTTATGGTACAAGTTATGTTTAGGGTTGGGGGTAGTGTTAGGGTTAGGGTTAGTGTTAAGGTATATGTTAGGGTTAGGGATAGGTTTAGTGTTAGGTTTATGGTACAGGTTAGGGTTAGTGTTAGGTTCAGGTTTAGGTTTACGGTACAGGTTAGGGTTAGGATTCGGATAGGGTTAGTGTTAGGGTTATGGTACAGGTTAGGATTAGGTTTAGGGTTACAGTACAGTTTAGGGTTAGGGTTAGGGTTAGGGTTAGTACCGTTTAGGTTTAGTGTTAGGGATATTGTTAGGGTTAGGGTTAGTGTTACGGCACAGTTTAGGGTTAGGGTTAGAGTTAGTTTAGGTTTATGGTGCTGGCTAGGGTTAGGGTTAGGGTTAGGAATACGGTATAGGATATGGTTAGGTTTAGGGTCAGGGTTAGGGTGACATTCAGTTTATGGTTAGGGTTAGAGTTACGGTACAGGTTAGGGTTAGGTTTATGGTTAGGTTTAGGATTAGAGTTAGGGTTATGGTACCATTTAGGCGTAGGGTTAGTTTTAGGGTTAGGTTTACCATACAGGTTAGGGTTAGGGTTAGTGTTAGGGTTAGGGTTAGGGTTAGGTTTAGAGTTACCGTACAGGTTAGAGTTAGGGTTAGGGTTACGGTACGGTTACAGTTAGGCTTACGGTAGAGGTTAGGGTTTCGGATAGGGTTAGGGTTAGAATTAGGGTTACGGTATAATTTAGGGTTAAGTTTAGGTTTAAAGTTAGGGTTATGGTACAGGTTAAGGTTAGGGTGAGGGTTAGGGTTAGGGTTAGGGTTAGGATTAGGTTTAGGGTTAGGGTTATGCTACCAGTTAGGTTTAGGGTTAGGTTTAGTGTTAGGGTTACCGTACAGGTTAGGGTTAGGGTTAGGGTTAGCGTTAGGGTTAGGGTTAGGGTTACGGTACAGGTTAGGGTCAGTTTTAGGGTTAGGGTTAGTGTTGCGGAACCGGTTAGGGTAAGGGTTAGGGTTAGGTTAGGGTTACGGTTCAAGCAAGGGTAAGGTTTGGGATTAGTGTTAGTGTTATGGTACCGGACATGTTAAGTTCACGTTTAGGGTTAGGGTTAGGGTTAGGGTTACGGTAGAAATTAGGGTTAGAGTTAGGGTAGTGTTAAGGGTTAGGGTTACAGTACAGGTTAGGGTAAGGTTTAGGGTTAGGGTTAGGGTTAAGGTTACGGTTATTGTTACGGTTATGGTTACGGTAGAGGTTAGGTTTAAGGATAGGTTTAGGGTTAGAATTAGGGTTACGATATAATTTTGGAGTAGGTTAATGTTTAGGGTTAGGGTTACGGTACCGGTTAGGTTTAGGGTTAGGTTTAGGGTTAGGGTTACCATACAAGTTAGGGTTAGGGTTAGGGTTAGCGTTAGGGTTGTGGAACAGGTTAGGGTTAGGTTTAGGGTTACGGTACAAGTAAGGGTAAGTTTTGGGATTAGTGTCAGTGTTATGGTACCGGACACGTTAGGTTCATGGTTAGGGTTAGGGTGAGGGTTACTGTTAGGGTTAGGATTAGGGGTTAGGGTTAGGGTTAGGGTAAGGGTTAGGGTTAGGGTTAGGGGTTAGAGTTGGGGATAGGGGTTAGGGTTAGGGTTAGGGAAGAGTTAGGGTTAGGGTAGGGTTAGGGGTTAGGGTTAGGTTTAGGGGTTAGGGTTAGGGTTAGGGTTAGGGTTGCAGTTAGGGTTAGGGTCAGATTTATGGTTAGGGTTAGGGTTACGGTACAGGTTAGTGTTAGGGTTAGGGTTTGGTTTAGGGTTAGGGTTAGGGTTAGTGTTACGGTACAGGTAAGTTTTACGGTTAGGGTTAGGGTTAGGGTTAGGTTTACGGTACAGGTTAGTTTTAGGGTTTGGGTTAGGGTTAGGGTTAGGGTTAGGGCTACGGTACAGGTTAGGGTTAGGGTTAGGGTTTCGGTAAAGTTTAGGGTAAGGGTTAGGGTTAGATTTAGCCTTACGGTACAGGTTAGGTTTAGGGTTATGGTACTGGTTACGTTTAGGTTTAGGGTTATTGTTACGGTACAGAAGTTTTACGGTTAGGGTTAGGTTTAGGGTTAGGTTTAGGGTTACGGTACAGCTTAGGTTTAGGGTTAAGATTAGTGTTAAGGTACAGGTAAGGATTACAGTAAGGGTTAGTTTCGGTTAGCGTTGCGGTACAGTTGTGGGTTAGGGTTACGCGTAGGGTTAGGGTTAGGGTTAGGTTTACGGTTCAGGGTACGGTTAGGTTTAGGGTTAGGGTTAGTGTTACGGTACAGGTAAGTTTTACGGTTAGGGATATGGTTACTGTTAGGGTTAGGGTTAGGGTTGCCATACAGGTGTGGTTTAGGGTAACGGGTAGGTTAGTGTTAGTGTTAGGGTTAGGGTTACAGTACAGGTTAGAGTGAGGGTAAGGGTTAGGGTTACGGTACAGGTTAGGGTTAAGTTTAGGGTTAAGGTTAGGTTTAATGTAGGGTTATGGTAGAGGTTGGGTTTAGGTTTAGGTTAGGGTTAGGGTCAGGGTTTGTGTTACGATACATGTTGGGGTTAGTGTTAGTGTTAGGGTTAGGGATAGGTTTAGGTTGCCATAGAGGTTAGATTTAGAGTTAAGGTTGTGGTACAGGTTACCGTTAGGTTTAGGGGTATGGTTATGGTGCAGGTTATGGTAAGTTTCAGGGTTAGGGTTATGTTACAGGTTAGGGTTAGGTTTAGGGTTAGGGTTAGGGTTTCAGTTCAGGTTACGGTAAAGTTTAGGTTTAGTGTTAGGGTTATGGTTATGGTACAGCTTAGGTTTAGGGTGAGGGTTACTGTTATGGTACAGGTAAGGGTTACGGTTAGGGTAAGGGTTACGGTTAGGGTTGCGGTACAGTCGTGGGTTAGGGTTACGGGTAGGGTTAGAGTTAGGGTTACGGTTCAGGGTAGGTTTAAGTTTAGGGTTAGTGTTATGGTACAAGTTAGGGTTATGGTTAGGGGTAGGGTTAGGGTACAGGTTAGGGTAAAGGTTAGTTTTAGGGTTAGGTTTACAGTTACGGTACAGTTTATGGTTAGGGATAGGGTTAGGATTTCAGTACAGGTTACGGTAAAGGTTAGTTTTAGGGTTAGGTTTAGGGTTATGGTACAGGTTAGGTTTATGGTTAGGTTTACGGTACAGGTTAGGGTTACGGTAAGGGTTGGGGTTTGGTTTACGGTACAAGTTATGGTTACGGTAGGTTTAGGGTTAGGGTTAGTTCATAGGTTAGCCTTAGGGTTAGGGTTAGTGTTAGGTTTAGTGTTACGGTACAGGATAGGGTTAGCTTTAGGGTTAGGGGTTAAGGTTAGGGTTAGGGTTAGGGTTGGTCCATAGGGGTTAGGGGTTAGTGTTAGCGTTAGGGTTAGGTGTTAGTGGTTAGGGTTAGGGTTAGGTGTAGGGTTAGGTTTAGCAGTTAGGGTTAGGGTTAGGGTCGGGTTACGGTTAGGGTTAGGGTTAGGGTTATGTGTTAGGGTTATGGTTAGGGTTAGTGTTAGGGGTTAGGGTTGGGGTTAGGGTGAGGGGTTAGGGTTAGTGTTAGGGTTAGGGTTAGGTTTATGGTTAGGTTTAGGGTTAGGGTTAGGGTTAGTGTTACAGTACAGATAAGTTTTGTGGTTAGGTTGAGGGTTAGGGTTAGGGTTACCATACAAGTTAGGGTTAGGGTTAGGGTTAGCGTTAGGGTTGTGGAACAGGTTAGGGTTAGGTTTAGGGTTACGGTACAAGTAAGGGTAAGTTTTGGGATTAGTGTCAGTGTTATGGTACCGGACACGTTAGGTTCATGGTTAGGGTTAGGGTGAGGGTTACTGTTAGGGTTAGGATTAGGGGTTAGGGTTAGGGTTAGGGTAAGGGTTAGGGTTAGGGTTAGGGGTTAGAGTTGGGGATAGGGGTTAGGGTTAGGGTTAGGGAAGAGTTAGGGTTAGGGTAGGGTTAGGGGTTAGGGTTAGGTTTAGGGGTTAGGGTTAGGGTTAGGGTTAGGGTTGCAGTTAGGGTTAGGGTCAGATTTATGGTTAGGGTTAGGGTTACGGTACAGGTTAGTGTTAGGGTTAGGGTTTGGTTTAGGGTTAGGGTTAGGGTTAGTGTTACGGTACAGGTAAGTTTTACGGTTAGGGTTAGGGTTAGGGTTAGGTTTACGGTACAGGTTAGTTTTAGGGTTTGGGTTAGGGTTAGGGTTAGGGTTAGGGCTACGGTACAGGTTAGGGTTAGGGTTAGGGTTTCGGTAAAGTTTAGGGTAAGGGTTAGGGTTAGATTTAGCCTTACGGTACAGGTTAGGGTTAGGGTTATGGTACTGGTTACGTTTAGGTTTAGGGTTATTGTTACGGTACAGAAGTTTTACAGTTAGGGTTAGGTTTAGGGTTAGGTTCAGGGTTACGGTACAGCTTAGGTTTAGGGTTAAGATTAGTGTTAAGGTACAGGTAAGGATTACAGTAAGGGTTAGTTTCGGTTAGCGTTGCGGTACAGTTGTGGGTTAGGGTTACGCGTAGGGTTAGGGTTAGGGTTAGGTTTACGGTTCAGGGTACGGTTAGGTTTAGGGTTAGGGTTAGTGTTACGGTACAGGTAAGTTTTACGGTTAGGGATATGGTTACTGTTAGGGTTAGGGTTAGGGTTGCCATACAGGTGTGGTTTAGGGTAACGGGTAGGTTAGTGTTAGTGTTAGGGTTAGGGTTACAGTACAGGTTAGAGTGAGGGTAAGGGTTAGGGTTACGGTACAGGTTAGGGTTAAGTTTAGGGTTAAGGTTAGGTTTAATGTAGGGTTATGGTAGAGGTTGGGTTTAGGTTTAGGTTTAGGGTTAGGGTCAGGGTTTGTGTTACGATACATGTTGGGGTTAGTGTTAGTGTTAGGGTTAGGGATAGGTTTAGGTTGCCATAGAGGTTAGATTTAGAGTTAAGGTTGTGGTACAGGTTACCGTTAGGGTTAGGGGTATGGTTATGGTGCAGGTTATGGTAAGTTTCAGGGTTAGGGTTATGTTACAGGTTAGGGTTAGGGTTAGGGTTAGGGTTTCAGTTCAGGTTACGGTAAAGTTTAGGTTTAGTGTTAGGGTTATGGTTATGGTACAGCTTAGGTTTAGGGTGAGGGTTACTGTTATGGTACAGGTAAGGGTTACGGTTAGGGTAAGGGTTACGGTTAGGGTTGCGGTACAGTCGTGGGTTAGGGTTACGGGTAGGGTTAGAGTTAGGGTTACGGTTCAGGGTAGGTTTAAGTTTAGGGTTAGTGTTATGGTACAAGTTAGGGTTATGGTTAGGGGTAGGGTTAGGGTACAGGTTAGGGTAAAGGTTAGTTTTAGGGTTAGGTTTACAGTTACGGTACAGTTTATGGTTAGGGATAGGGTTAGGATTTCAGTACAGGTTACGGTAAAGGTTAGTTTTAGGGTTAGGTTTAGGGTTATGGTACAGGTTAGGTTTATGGTTAGGTTTACGGTACAGGTTAGGGTTACGGTAAGGGTTGGGGTTTGGTTTACGGTACAAGTTATGGTTACGGTAGGTTTAGGGTTAGGGTTAGTTCATAGGTTAGCCTTAGGGTTAGGGTTAGTGTTAGGTTTAGTGTTACGGTACAGGATAGGGTTAGCTTTAGGGTTAGGGGTTAAGGTTAGGGTTAGGGTTAGGGTTGGTCCATAGGGGTTAGGGGTTAGTGTTAGCGTTAGGGTTAGGTGTTAGTGGTTAGGGTTAGGGTTAGGTGTAGGGTTAGGTTTAGCAGTTAGGGTTAGGGTTAGGGTCGGGTTACGGTTAGGGTTAGGGTTAGGGTTATGTGTTAGGGTTATGGTTAGGGTTAGTGTTAGGGGTTAGGGTTGGGGTTAGGGTGAGGGGTTAGGGTTAGTGTTAGGGTTAGGGTTAGGTTTATGGTTAGGTTTAGGGTTAGGGTTAGGGTTAGTGTTACAGTACAGATAAGTTTTGTGGTTAGGTTGAGGGTTAGGGTTAGGGTTACCATACAAGTTAGGGTTAGGGTTAGGGTTAGCGTTAGGGTTGTGGAACAGGTTAGGGTTAGGTTTAGAGTTACGGTACAAGTAAGGGTAAGTTTTGGGATTAGTGTCAGTGTTATGGTACCGGACACGTTAGGTTCATGGTTAGGGTTAGGGTGAGGGTTACTGTTAGGGTTAGGATTAGGGGTTAGGGTTAGGGTTAGGGTAAGGTTAGGGTTAGGGTTAGGGGTTAGAGTTGGGGATAGGGGTTAGGGTTAGGGTTAGGGAAGAGTTAGGGTTAGGGTAGGGTTAGGGGTTAGGGTTAGGTTTAGGGGTTAGGGTTAGGGTTAGGGTTAGGGTTGCAGTTAGGGTTAGGGTCAGATTTATGGTTAGGGTTAGGGTTACGGTACAGGTTAGTGTTAGGGTTAGGGTTTGGTTTAGGGTTAGGGTTAGGGTTAGTGTTACGGTACAGGTAAGTTTTACGGTTAGGGTTAGGGTTAGGGTTAGGTTTACGGTACAGGTTAGTTTTAGGGTTTGGGTTAGGGTTAGGGTTAGGGTTAGGGCTACGGTACAGGTTAGGGTTAGGGTTAGGGTTTCGGTAAAGTTTAGGGTAAGGATTAGGGTTAGGTTTAGCCTTACGGTACAGGTTAGGGTTAGGGTTATGGTACTGGTTACGTTTAGGTTTAGGGTTATTGTTACGGTACAGAAGTTTTACGGTTAGGGTTAGGTTTAGGGTTAGGTTTAGGGTTACGGTACAGCTTAGGTTTAGGGTTAAGATTAGTGTTAAGGTACAGGTAAGGATTACAGTAAGGGTTAGTTTCGGTTAGCGTTGCGGTACAGTTGTGGGTTAGGGTTACGCATATGGTTAGGGTTAGGGTTAGGTTTACGGTTCAGGGTACGGTTAGGTTTAGGGTTAGGGTTAGTGTTACAGTACAGGTAAGTTTTACGGTTAGGGATATGGTTACTGTTAGGGTTAGGGTTAGGGTTGCCATACAGGTGTGGTTTAGGGTAACGGGTAGGTTAGTGTTAGTGTTAGGGTTAGGGTTACAGTACAGGTTAGAGTGAGGGTAAGGGTTAGGGTTACGGTACAGGTTAGGGTTAAGGTTAGGGTTAGGGTTAGGTTTAATGTAGGGTTATGGTAGAGGTTGGGTTTAGGTTAGGTTTAGGGTTAGGGTCAGGGTTTGTGTTACGATACATGTTGGGGTTAGTGTTAGTGTTAGGGTTAGGGATAGGTTTAGGTTGCCATAGAGGTTAGATTTAGAGTTAAGGTTGTGGTACAGGTTACCGTTAGGGTTAGGGGTATGGTTATGGTGCAGGTTATGGTAAGTTTCAGGGTTAGGGTTATGTTACAGGTTAGGGTTAGGTTTAGGGTTAGGGTTTCAGTTCAGGTTACGGTAAAGTTTAGGTTTAGTGTTAGGGTTATGGTTATGGTACAGCTTAGGTTTAGGGTGAGGGTTACTGTTATGGTACAGGTAAGGGTTACGGTTAGGGTAAGGGTTACGGTTAGGGTTGCGGTACAGTCGTGGGTTAGGGTTACGGGTAGGGTTAGAGTTAGGGTTACGGTTCAGGGTAGGTTTAAGTTTAGGGTTAGTGTTATGGTACAAGTTAGGGTTATGGTTAGGGGTAGGGTTAGGGTACAGGTTAGGGTAAAGGTTAGTTTTAGGGTTAGGTTTACAGTTACGGTACAGTTTATGGTTAGGGATAGGGTTAGGATTTCAGTACAGGTTACGGTAAAGGTTAGTTTTAGGGTTAGGTTTAGGGTTATGGTACAGGTTAGGTTTATGGTTAGGTTTACGGTACAGGTTAGGGTTACGGTAAGGGTTGGGGTTTGGTTTACGGTACAAGTTATGGTTACGGTAGGTTTAGGGTTAGGGTTAGTTCATAGGTTAGCCTTAGGGTTAGGGTTAGTGTTAGGTTTAGTGTTACGGTACAGGATAGGGTTAGCTTTAGGGTTAGGGGTTAAGGTTAGGGTTAGGGTTAGGGTTGGTCCATAGGGGTTAGGGGTTAGTGTTAGCGTTAGGGTTAGGTGTTAGTGGTTAGGGTTAGGGTTAGATGTAGGGTTAGGTTTAGCAGTTAGGGTTAGGGTTAGGGTCGGGTTACGGTTAGGGTTAGGGTTAGGGTTATGTGTTAGGGTTATGGTTAGGGTTAGTGTTAGGGGTTAGGGTTGGGGTTAGGGTGAGGGGTTAGGGTTAGTGTTAGGGTTAGGGTTAGGTTTATGGTTAGGTTTAGGGTTAGGGTTAGGGTTAGTGTTACAGTACAGATAAGTTTTGTGGTTAGGTTGAGGGTTAGGGTTAGGGTTACGGTACAGGTTAGGATTAGGGTTAGGGTTAGGGTTAGGGCTACGATATAGGTTCGGGTTCGGGTTATGGTTAGGGTTTCGGTACAGTTTAGGTTTAGAGTTAGAGTTAGGTTTAGGCTTACGGTACAGGTTAGTGTTAGGGTTAGGGTGGTTAGGGTTACCGTACTGGTTACGTTTAGGTTTAGGGTTATTGTTACCATATAGGTAAGTTTACGGTTAGGGTTAGGTTTAGGGTTAGCTTTAGGGATATGGTATAGCTTCGGTTTAGGGTTAAGGTTAGTGTTAAAGTACAGGTAAGGGTTACAGTAAGTGTTAGGTTACGGTAAGGGTTTTGGTACAGTTGTGGGTTAGGGTTACAGGTAGGTTTAGGGTTAGGGTTAAGGTTATGGTTCAGGGTAGGGTTAGGGTTAGTTTAGGGTTAGTGTTACGGTACAGGTAAGTTTTATGGTTAGGGTTAGGGTTACGTTTAGGGTTAGGGTTAGGGTTGCCGTACAGGTGTGGTTTAGGGTTAAGGGTAGTGTTAGTGTTAGGGTTAGGGTTACGGTACAGGTTAGGGTGAGGGTAAGGGTTAGGTTATTGTACAGGTTAGGGTTAAGGTTAGGGTTAGGGTTAGGTTTAGGGTGAGGGTTATGGTACATGTTGGGTGTAGGTTTAGGTTTAGGGTTAGGGTTAGATTTAGGGTTAGTGTTACGGTACATGTTTGGGTTAGGGTTAGTGTTAGGTTTAGGTTTAGGGTTAGGGTGCCATAGAGGTTAGATTTAGAGTTAAGGTTACGGTACAGGTTACCATTAGGGTTAGGGGTAGGGTTATGGTACAGGTTGGGGTAAGTTTCAGGGTAAGGGTTACGTTACAGTTTATGGTTACGGTTAGGGGTAGGGTTTCAGTTCAGGTTACGGTAAAGGTTAGGTTTAGTGTTAGGGTTAGAGTTACGGTACAGCTTAGGTTTAGGGTTAGGGTTAGTGTTCCCATACAGGTAAGTGTTACGGTTAGGTTAGGGTTATGATTAGTGTTGCCGTACAGTTTTGGGTTAGGGTTACGGGCAGGGTTAGGTTTAGCGTTAGGGTTACGGTACAGGTTAGGGTTAGGGGTAGGGTTACGGTAGAGGTTAGGGTAGTTTTTAGGTTTAGGGTTACGGTACAGTTTATGGTTAGGTTTAGGGTTAGGATTTGAGTACAGGTTAGGTAAAGGTTAGTTTTAGGGTTAGGTTTAGGTTACGGTACACCTTAGGTTTAGGGTTAGGCTTAGTGTTATGGTAGAGGTAAGGGATACGATTTGGGTTAGGGTAACGGTTAGGGTGCGGTACAGTTGTGGGTAGGATTAAGGGTAGTGTTAGGGTTAGGGTTACGGTTATGGTTCAGGGTAGGGTTAGGTTTAGGGATAGGATTACGGTACTAGTTAGGGTTAGGGTTAGGGTTAGTGTTTGGTTAGGATTAAGGTACAGGTTAGGGTTAGGGTTAGGGTTGGGGTTAGGGTTAGGGTTATGGTTAGGGGTAGGGTTAACTTACAGGTTAGTGTCAGTGTTACATTTAGGGTTTGGGTTAGGGTTAGGTTTGCGGTACAGGTTAGGGTTAGTGTTAGGGTTAGGGTTAGGGTTACTGTACAGGTTAGGGTTAGGGTTAGGTTTGCCGTACATGTTAGGGTTAGGGTCAGAGTTAGTGTTACGGTACAGGTTAGCATTAGGCTTAGGGTTAGGGTTACTGTACATGTTAGTGTTAGGGATAGGTTTAGTGTTATGGTTATGGTACAGGTTATGGTTAGTTTTAGGGTTAGGGTTAGGATTACGGTTCAGGTTAGGGTTAGGGTTAGGGTTACGGTATAGGTTAGAATTAGGGTTAGAGTTAGGGTTACGTTTAGGGTTACGGTACAGGTTAGGGTTACTGTTAGGGTTAGGGTTAGGGTTACGGTACAATTTAGGGTTAGGTTTAGGGTTAGGGTTAGGGTTACGGTACAGGTTAGGTTTAGGTTTAGGGTTAGGGTTAGAGTTAGGGTTACTGTACCGTTTAGGTTTAGGATTAGTTTTAGTGTTAGGTTTACCATACAGGTTAGGTTTGGGTTAGGTTTGCCATAGTGGTTAGGGTTAGATTTAGTGTTAGTGTACAGGTTAGATTTAGAGTTAGGGTGAGGGTTAGCGTTAAGGTTATGGTACAGGTTACTGTTAGGGTTAGGGTTAGTGTTACAGTACAGGGTAGAGTTAGGGTTAGTGTTAGGGTACGGTACAAGTTAGGGTTAGGGTTAGGGTTAGTGTTAGGGTTAGGTTTACGGTATAAGTTAGGGTTAGGGTTAGTGTTAGGTTTAGGGTTACCATACAGGTTAGGTTCATGGTTAGGGTTTGTGTTAGGGTTAGGTTTATGGTTGCGGTACAGGTTATGGTTATGGTTAGGGTTAGGGTTAGTGTTAGGGTTAGGGTTTGGTTTTAGGGTTAGGGTTAGTGTTAGGGTTAGGGTTTGGTTGGTCAAAGCGTTTAGGCTTATTGTTAGGGTTAGGGTACAGGTTAGGTTTAGAGCTATGGTTAGGGTTATGGTTAGGGTTACGGTACAGTGTAGGTTTAGGGTTAGGTTTAGGGTTAGGATTACGATACAGGTTATGCTTAGGGTTAGTATTAAGATTAGGGTTACGGTACAGGTTAGTATTAGGGCTATGGTTATGGTTAGGGTAAGGGTTAGAATTAGGTTACGGTACCGGTTAGGGTTAGGGATAGGTGTAGGGTTATGGTAAAGTTTATGGTTGGGTTTAGTGTTAGGGTTACCGTACGGGATAGGTTTAGGGTTAGGGTTATTTTTACGGGACATGTCAGGGTTACAGTTAGAGTAAGGGTTAGGGTTATTGTGAGAGTTGCCTTACAGGTGTGGGTTAGAGTTACTGGTAGTGTTAGGTTAGGGTTACGGTACAGATTAGCGTTAGGGTTAGGGTTAGGGTTAGGGTTAGAATTAGGATTACGGTATAGGTTAGGGTTAGGTTTAGGGTTAGGGTTAGGGTTATGGTACAGGTTAGGGTTAGGGTTAGGGTTAGGGTTAGGTTTAGGGTTAGGTTAAGATTAGGTTTAGGGTTAAGGTTACGGTACCGGTTAGGTTTAGGGTTAGGTTTAGGTTAGGGTTACCATACAGGTTAGGGTTAGGGTTAGGGTTAGCTTTAGGGTTAGGGTTAGGGTTACCGTACAGGTTAGGGTTAGGGTTAGGGTTAGGGTTAGGGTTAGGGTTAGGGTTGCGGAACAGGTTAGTGTTAGGGTAAGAATAAGTTTTAGTGTTACGGTACAAGTAAGGGTAAGGTTTGGGGTTGGTGTTAGTGTTAGTGTTATGGTACCGGACAGGTTAGGTCAGGGTTAGAGTTAGGGTTAGGATTAGGGTTAGGTTTAGGGTTTAGGGTTAGTGTTAGGGTTAGGGTTAGAGTTAGGGTTAGGGGTTATGGTTTGGGTTATGTGTTAGGGTTAGGGAAGTGTTAGGGTTGGGGTTAGGGTAAGGGGTTAGGGTTAGGGTTAGAGTTAGGGGTTAGGTTTAGGGTTAGGGTTAGGGTTAGGGGTTAGGGTTTGGGTTAGGGTTGAGGCTAGGGTAAGGGGTTAGGGATAGGGTTAGGGTTAGGGTTAGGGTTAGGGGTAGGGTTAGGTCTTGGGGTTAGGGTTAGCGTGGGTTAGTGTTAGGGTTACGGTTAGGGTTAGAGTTAGGGTTAGAGTTAGGGTTAGGGTTAGGGTTACGGTTAGGGTTAAGGTACAGGTTAGGGTTAGGGTTAGGTTTTCCGTACAGTTTAGGGTTAGGGTGAGGGTTAGGTTTAGGGTTATGGTTATGGTACAGGTTATGGTTAGTTTTAGGATTAGGGTTAGGGTTACGGTTCAGGTTAGGGTTAGGGTTAGGGTTACGGTACAAGTTAGGGTTACGGTTAGGTTTAGGGTTAGGGTTACGGTATAGTTTAGAATTAGGGTTAGAGTTAGGGTTACGTTTAGGGTCACGGAACAGGTTAGGGTTAGGGTTAAGGTTAGGGTGAGGCGTTAGCGTTAGGGTTAGTGTTAGGTTTAGGGTTAGAGTTTAGGGTTAGGTTAGGTTTAGGGTTATTGTTAGTGTTAAGGTTAGCTTGAGGGTTAGGGTTAGGTTTAGGGTTAGGTTTAAGGTTACGGTACAGCTTAGGTTAAGGGTTAAGGTTAGTGTTAAGGTACAGGTAAGGGTTACAGTAAGGGTTACGTTACAGTTAGTATTGCGGTTAGGTATAGGGTTAGGTTTACGGTATAGGTTAGCATCAGGGTTAGGGATAGGGTTAGGTTTAGGGTTATGGTACAGGTTAGGATTAGGGTTAGGTTTACGGTACAGGTTAGGATTAGGGTTATTGTTAGTGTTAGGGTTAGGGTTAGTGTTACGGTACAGGTAGGGTTAGGTTAGTGTTAGGGTTACAGTACAGGTTAGGATTAGGGATAGGGTTAGATTTATGTTTATGGTTACAGTACTGTTTAAGTTTAGGGTTAGGGTAAGTGTTACGGTATAGGTAAGTGTTACGGTTAGGGTTAGGGTTAGGTTAATGGTTACGGTTGCGGTACAGTTGTGGTTTAGGGTTATGGGTGGGTTAGTGTTAGGGTTAGGGTGAGGGTTAGTGTTATGGCACAGGTTAGGTTTACGGTTAGGGGTATGGTTACGGTACAGGTAAGGGTTATGGTTAGGGTTAGCGTTACAGTACAGGTTAGAGTTAGGGTTAGGGTTACGGTTACGGTAGTGGTTAGGGTTAGGCTTAGGGTTGGGGTTAGGGTTACGGTTTGGGATACGGTACAGGTTAGGGATACTTTTACGGTTAGGGTTAGTGTTAGGGTTAGGGTTAGGTTTGCCGTAAAAGTTATTGTTAGGGTTAGGGTTATGGTACAGTTTAGGTTTAGAGTTAGGGTTAAGGTTAGGGTTAGGTTTACGGTTCAGTTAATGGTTCGGGTTAGGGAGAGGGTTACGGTACATGGTAGGGTTAGGTTTAGGGTTAGTTTTAGGGTTACGGTACAATTAGGGTTAGGGTTAGTGTTATGTGAGAGTTACGGTACAGGTAAGTGTTACGGTTAGGTTTAGAGTTAGGATTAGGGTTAAGGTTCAGGGTTAGGGTTAGGGTCAGGGTTAGGGGTTAGGGTTAGGGTTAGCGTTGCGGTACAGGTTAGGGTAAGAGATAGGGTTACCGTTATGGTACAGGTTAGCATTAGTTTTGGGGTTAGGGTTAGGGTTATGGTAAAGGTTAGGGTCAAGGTTAGGGTTAGAGTTAGGGGTAGGATTAGGGTTACAGTACAGGTTAGGGTTAAACTTAGGTTTAGGGTTAAGGTTACGTTATTGTACAAGTTATGGTTATGGTTAGGTTTAGGGTTAGTTCATAGGTTAGCATTAGGGTTAGGGTTAGGGTTAGGTTTAGGTTTATGGTACAGGTTAGGGTTAGGGTTAGGATTAGGGTTAGGGTTACGGTACGGGTTCGGGTTAGGTTCAGGGGTAGGGTTAGGGTTATGGTACAGGTTAGGGTTAAGATTAGGGTTAGATTTATGGTTAGGGTTAGGGTTACGGTTACGGTTATTGTTACGGTTAGGGTTACGGTAGAGGTTAGGGTTACGGATAGGTTTAGGGTTAGAATTAGGGTTACGATATAATTTAGGGGTAGGTTAATGTTTAGGGTTAGGGTTACGGTACCGGTTAGGTTTAGGGTTAGGTTTAGGGTTAGGGTACCATACAAGTTAGGGTTAGGGTTAGGGTTAGCGTTAGGGTTGTGGAACAGGTTAGGGTTAGGTTTAGGGTTACGGTACAAGTAAGGGTAAGTTTTGGGATTAGTGTTAGTGTTATGGTACCGGACAGGTTAGGTTCAGGGTTAGGGTTAGGGTAGGGTTACTGTTAGGGTTTGGATTAGGGGTTAGGGTTAAGCTTAGGGTTAGGGTTAGGGTCAATCCGAGAAGGACAAACAGTGTATGTTCTCATTCATTTGGGGAATATAAATAATAGTGAAAGTGAATATAAAGGAAGGGAGAAGAAATGTGTGGGAAATATCAGAAAGGGAGACAGAATATAAAGACTCCCAACTCTGGGAAAAGAACTAGGGGTGGTGGAAGGGGAGGAGGGTGGGGGGTGTGTGTGAGTGGTGACGGGCACTGAGGGGGACACTTGTCGGGATGAGCACCGGGTGTTATTCTGTATGTTGGTAAATTGAACACTAATAAAAAATTAATAAAAAAAAGAGGTGATGGTTACTTTAGGGTTAGGATTAGGGGTACGGTACAGGTTAGGGTTAGGGTTAGGGTTACGGTACAGGTTATGGTTAGGGTTAGGTTTAGGTTTACGGAGCAATTTAGGTTTACGGTAAGGTTTAGGGTTAGGATTATGTTATAGGTTAGCGTTAGGGTTATGGTTAGGGTTAGCTTTAGGGTTACGGTACAGGTAATGGTTAGAGTTAGGGTTTGGGTTATGGTTACGGTACAGGGTAGGGTTAGTTTGATGGTTACAATACAATTTACAGTAGGGTTAGGGTTAGGGTTACAGTATAGGTTAGGTTTAGGGTTAGTTGTAATGTTACGTTACAGGTTAGCATTAGGGTTAGGGTTCGGTTTAGTGATACGGTACAAGTTAGGGTTACGGTTAGGTATAGGGTTAGGGTTAGGGTATAGGTTAGCGTTAGGGTTAGGGATAGGGTTAGGTTTAGGGTTATGGTACAGGTTAGGGTTAGGGTTAGCTTTACGGTACATATTAGGGTTAGGTTTAGGGTTAGGGTTAGGTGTAGGGTTACGGTTATGGTTACGGTACAGTTTAGGTTTAGGTTTAGGTTTAGGGTTAGGGGTAGAGTTAGTGTTACGGTACAGGTTTGAGTTAGGGTTACTGTTAGGTTTAGGGTTCGGTTTGCCATAGATTTTAGATTTCGGGTTACATTTTGGTTTAGGGATAGGGTTAGTGTTACAATACAGGTTAGGGTTAGTGTTAAGTTTAGGTTTAGGTTTGCCATAGAGGTTAGGGTTAGGGTTAGGGTTCGGGTACAGGTTAGGTTTAGAGTTAGGGTTAAGGTTACGGTTAGGTTTACGGTTCAGGTAATGGTTACGGTTAGGGTTTGGGTTACAGTACAGGGCAGTGTTATGGTTAGGGTTAGGTTTAGGGTTACGGTACAATTAGGGTTAGGGTTAGTGTTAGGGTTAGGGTTACGGTACAGGTTAGTGTTATGGTTAGGGTTAGGGTTAGCTTAGGTTTAGGGGATAGGTTTAGGGTTAGGGTTAGTGGTTAGTGTTAGGTTTAGGGTTAGGGTTAGGGTAAGATTTAGAGTTAGGGTTAGGTTTAGGGTTAGGGTTAGTGTTAGTGTTAGGGTTAGGGTTACTGTTACGTTAGAGGTAAGTTTTACGGTTAGGGTTAGTTTTAGGGTTTGGGTTAAGGTTACGGTACAGGTTGGGGTGAGGGTTAAGGTTAGGGTTACGGTACAGTTTAGGGTTAGGTTTAGGTTATGGGTATGGGTTAGGGTTAGGTTTACGTTGTAGGTTAGGGGTAGGGTTACGGTTAGGGTGTCGGTTCAGTTTAAGGTTAGGGTTAGGTTTAGGGTTACGGTACAGCTTAGGTTTAGGGTTAGGGTTAGTGTTATGGTACAGGTATGGGTTACGGTGAGGGTGAGGGTTATGGTACGGTCGCGGTACAGTTGTGGATAGGGTTACGGGTAGCGTTAGGGTTAGGGTTAGCGTTACGTTTCAGGGTAGGTTTAGGTTTAGGGTTAGAGGTACGGTACAGGTTATGGTTAGGGTCATGGTTTCAGTACAGGTTAGTTTTAGGGTTAGGGTTAGAGTTACGGTACAGCTTAGGTTTAGGGTTAGGGTTAGTTTTACGGTACAGGTAAGGGTTACGGTTGGGGTTAGGGTTACGGTTAAGGTTGTGGTACAGTTATGCATTAGGATTACGTGTAGGGTTAGGGTTACGTTACAAGTTAGGGTTAGGGTTAGGGTAGGGTTACGGTATAGGTTAGGGTTAGGGTTAGGGTTGGAGTTAGGGTTAGGCTTATAGTCAGGGATAGGGTTACCGTACAGGTCGTGTCAGGGTTAGGTTTAGGGTTGGGGTTAGGGTTAGGGTTGCGGTACTGGTTAGGGTTAGGGTTAGGGTTAGATTTAGGGTTACTGTACACTTTAGGGTTAGGGTTAGGGTTAGGTTTAGGGTTGCGTTACAGGTTAGGGTTAGGGTTAGGGTTAGGGTGACGGTTACTGTACAGGTTAGCATTAGGTTTAGGGTTAGGGTTAGGATTAGTGTTACAGTACAGGTTTGGGTTAGGTTTAGTGTTAGGGTTAGGGTTAGGTTTGCCGTAGAGTTTAGATTTAGGGTTAGGGTTAGGGTACAGGTTAGGTTTATAGTTAGGTTTCAGGTTAGGGTTAGGGTTACGGTACAGGTTAGGATTAGGGTAGGGTTACGGTACAGGGTAGAGTTAGGATTAGGTTTAGGGTTTCGGTACAGATTAGGGTTATGGTTAGTATTAGGGTTACAGTACAGGTTAGTATAGGGTTAGGGTTATGTTTAGGGTTACGGTACAGGTTAGGTTTAGGGTTAGGTTAAGTGTTACGGTACAGGTAAGGGTTACGGTTAGGGTTAGGGTTAGGGTTACAGTTAAGGGTTAGTGTTAGGGTTAGGTTTAGGGTAAGGTGTAGGGTTAGGGTTAGGGTTGCAGTACAGTTGTGGGTTAGGGTTACAGGTAGGGTTAGTGTTAGGGTTAGGATAGGGTTAGGGTTACGGCAAAGGTTAGGTTTACGATTAGTGGTATGGTATGGGTTATGGTTAGGGTTAGCATTAGGGTTAGGGTTAGGGTTACGGTAGAGGTTAGAGTTATGTTAGGGTTAGGGTTAGGGTTAGGGTTAGGGTTAGGGTTAGGGTTACGGAACTGGTTAGGGTTAGGCGTAGGGGTGGTTTTAGGGTTACAGGTAGGGAAACGGTACAGCTTAGGGATACGTTTATGGTTACGGTTAGGGTTAGGGTTAAGGTTAGGTTTAGGGTACGGTTATGGGTTAGGGTTAAGGTTAGTGTTACAGTACAGTTTAGGGTTAGGGTTAGTGTTAGGTTTACGGTTAGGTTTGCCATAGAGGTTAGGGTTAGGGTTAGGGTTAGTTTAAATGTTAGGTTTAGAGTTCGGGTTAATTTTAGGGTTAGGGATATGGTTCCGGTAAAACTTAGGGTTAGGGTTAGGGTTATGGTACAGGGAATGGTGAGGGTTAGTTTTAGGTTTAGGGTTACGATACAATTAGGGTTAGAATTAGTGTTAGGGTTAGGGTTACGGTATAGGTTAGTGTTAGTGTTAGGGTTAAGGTTAGGGTTAGGGTAGGGTTAGGGGTTAGGATTAGGGTTAGGGTTAGGGTAAGAGTTAGGGGTAGGTTTAGGGTTTCGGTTAGGTTAAGGGGAAGGGTTAGGATAAGGGTTAGGGTTAGGGTTATGTTTAGGGTTAGTGTTAGGGTTAGGGTTAGGGTTAGGGTTAGGATTAGGGTAACGGTACAGCTTAGGGTTAGGGTTAGGGTAAGGTTTTCAGTACAGGTGAGGGTAAAGGTTAGGTTTAGGGTTAGGGATAGGGTTACGGTGCAGGTAAGGTTTACGGTTAGGGTTAGGGTTACAGTTAAGGTTGCGGGACAGTTGTGGGTTAGGGTTACGGGTAGGGTTAGGGTTACGGTACAAGTTAGGGTTAGGGTTTGAGTTATGGTTACCGTACAGGTTAGTGTCAGAGTTAGGTTTAGGGTTAGGGTTAAGGTTAGGTTTGCGGTACTGGCTAGGGTTAGGGTTAGGGTTAGGGTTAGGGTTAGGGTTACCGTACAGTTTAGGGTTAGGGTTAGGGTTACGGTTAGGGTTGTGGTAGGTTAGGGTTAGGGTTAGGGTGACGGTTACGGTACAGGTTAGCATTAGGTTTAGGGTTAGGGTTGCGGTACAGGTTAGGGTTAGGGTTAGTGTTAGGGTTAGGGTTACCGTACAGTATAGGGTTAGGGTTAGGTTTAGGCTAGGTTTGCGGTACAGGTTAGGGTATAATTAGGGTTACAGTTACGGTACAGTTTAGCATTAGGTTTAGGTTTAGGGTTAGGGTTACGGTAAAGGTTAGGGTTAGGGTTAGGGTTAGGATTCGGGTTACGGAACAGGTTAGGGTTAAGCTTATGTTTAGGGTTAAAGTTTGGGTTACGGTACAAGTTATGGTTACGGTTAGGTTTAGCGTTAGGCTTAGTGTATAGGTTAGTATTAGGGTTAGGGTTAGGGTTAGATTTAGAGTTACGGTACAGGTTAGGTTTAGGGTTAGGGTTAGGGTTAGGGTTAGGTTTATGGTACAAGTTAGGGTTAGGTTTAGCGGTAGGGTTAGGGTTACAGTACAAGTTAGGGTTAAGTTTAGAGTTAGTGTTAGGGTTAGGGTTAGGGTTACGGTAACCATACAGGTTAGGGTTTTGGTTATTGTTAGGGTATGGTTAGGTTTAGGTTTAGGGTTAAGTTAGAGGTTATGGTTATGTTAGGTTTAGGGTTAATGTTACGGTGCAGGTTAGGGTTATGGTTAGGGTTAGGGTTATGGAACAACTTAGGGTTACGGTAACGATTAGGGTTAGGGTTACGTTATAGGGTAGCATTAGCCTTAAGGTTAGGGTTAGCTTTAGGGTTACGGGACAGGGTAGGGTTAGGGTTAGGTTTAGTGTTATGGTTACAATACAATTTAGGGTTAGGGTTAGGGTTACGTTTAGGTTTACAGCACAGGATAGGTTTAGGGTTACTGGTAGGGGTACGGTACAGGTTAGGGTTAGGGTTAGGGTTAGGTTAGGGATACGTTCATGTTAGGGTTACAGTTATGTATAGGGTTAGGTTTACGGTATAGGTTAGCGTTAGGCTTAGGGAGAGGGTTAGGTTTAGGGTTATGGTACAGGTTAGGGTTAGGGGTTAGGGTTTGGTTTACGGTACAGGTTAGGGTTAGGTTTAGTGTTAGGTTTACGGTACAGGTTAAGGTTAGGGTTAGGGTTACGGTTAGGGTTAGGGTTAGGGTTAGGTTTATGGTACTGCTTAGGATAGGGTTAGTGTTAGGGTTAGGGTTAGGTTTGCCATAGAGTTTACATTTAGGGTTAGGGTTAGGGTACAGGTTAGTTTTATAGTTAGGTTTAAGGTTAGTGTTAGGGTTACGGTACAGGTTAAGGTTAGGGTTACGGTACAGGGTTGGTTTAGGGTTAGGTTTAGTGTTTCGGTACAGGTTAGGGTTAGGCTGAGTGTTAGGGTTACAGTACAGGTGACGATTAGGGATAGGGTTAGGGTTATGTTTAGGGTTACAGAACAGGTTAGGTTAGGTTTAGGGTAAGTGTTATGGTACAGGTAAGGGATACGGTTAGGGTTAGGGGTAGGGTTACGGTGCAGTTTAGGGTAAGTTTTAGGGTTAGGGTTACAGTACAGGTTATCGTTAGGGTTAGGATTAGGGTTTCAGTACAGGTTAGGGTAAAGGTTAGTTTTAGGGTTAGGGTTAGGGTTACGGTACAGCTTAGGTTTAGGTTTTGGGTTAGTGTTACGGTACAGGTAAGAGTTACGGTTAGGGTTAGGGTTATGGTTAGTGTTGCCGTACAGTTGTGGGTTAGGGTTATGGGTAGGATTAGGTGAGGTTAGGGTTTCGGTTCAGGGTAGGGTTAGGTTAGGGTTTGGGTTACAGTACAAGTTAGGGTTAGGGTTAGGGTTAGTGTAGGGTTAGGGTTACAGTACTTGTTAGGTTTAGAGTTAGGGTTAGGGTTAGGGTGAGGGTTAGGGGTAGGATTACCGTACAGGTTAGTGTCAGTTTTAGGGTTAGGGTTAGAGTTAGGTTTGCGGTACAGGTTAGTGTTAGGTATAGGGTTAGGGTTACCGTAGAGTTTCGGTTTGGGTTAGGGTTAGGGATAGGGTTGCAGTACTGGTTAGGGTTAGGGTTACGGTTACGGTTACGGTACAGGTTAGCATTAGGTTTAGGTTTAGGGTTAGGCTTACAGTAAAGCTTAGTGTTAGTGTTAGGGTTAGGGTTAGAGTAACGGTACAGGTTAGGGTAAGCTTAGGTTTAGGGTTAAGGTAAGGGTTACAGTACAAGTTATGGTTATGGTTAGTTTTAGGCTTAGGGTTAGTGTATAGGTTAGCATTAGGGTTAGGTTTAGGGTTTTGGTACAGGTTAGGGTTAGGGTTAGTGTTAGGGTTAGGGTTAGGTTTTCCATAGAGTTTAGGGTTAGGGTTAGGGTGTGGGTACAGGTTAGTTAGAGTTAGGTTTAAGTTTAGGGTTAGGGTTAAGGTTCAGGTAAAGCTTAGGGTTAGGGTTAGGGTTACGGTACAGGGTAGGGTTAGGGTTAGGGTTAGGGTTACGGTACAAGTAGGGTTAGGGTTAAGGTTAGGGCAGGGTTAGGGTTAGGGTTAAGGGTTAGGGTTAGGGGTAGGGGTATGTATAGGGTTAGGTTTCGGGTAGGGTTAGGGTTAGGGTTAGGATTAGGGTAACGGTACAGGTTCAGGTTAGGGTTAGGTTTAGGTTTTCGGTACAGGTTAGGGTAAATGTTAGGTTTAGTGTTAGGTTTAGGGTTACTGTACAGCGTAGGTTTAGGGTTAGGGTTAGTGTTACGGTACAGGTAAGAGATTTGGTAGGGTTAGGGTTACGGTTAGGATTGCAGTACAGTTGTGGATTATGGTTACGGGTAGCGTTAGGGTTAGCGTTAGGGTTACGGTTCAGAGTAGTGTTAGGTTAAGGTTAGGGTTACGGTACAGGTTACGGTTAGGGTTTGGGGTAGGGTTATGGTACAGGTTAGGGTAAGTTTTACGATTAGGGTTACGGTACAGTTTATCGTTAGGTTTAGGATTAGTGTTTCAGTACAGGTTAGGGTAAAGTTTAGTTTTAAGTTTAGGGTTAGGGTTACGGTACACCTTAGGTTTAGGGTTAGGGTTAGTGTTAAGGTACAGGTAAGGGTTATGGTTATGGTTAGGGTTACGGTTATGGTTGTTCTACAGTTGTGGGTTAGGGTTTCGGGTAGGGTTAGGGTTAGGGTTACGGTTCAGGGTAAGGTAGGTTTAGGTTTAGGGTTACATTACAAGTTAGGGTGTGGGTTAGGGTTAATGTTAGGGTTAGGGTTATGGTACAGGTTTGCTTATGGTTAGGGTTAGGTTTAGGGTTAAGTTTAGGGTTACGGTAAAAGTTATGGTTACAATTAGGTTTAGGGTTAGGGTTAGTGTAAAGGTTAGCATTAGGTTTAGGTATAGGGTTAGGTTTATGATTACGGTACAGGTTAGGGTTAGGGTTAGGGTTAGCGTTAGGGTTAGGGTTACAGTACAGATTAGAGTTAGGTTTAAGGGTAGGGTTAGGGTTACGGTGCAGGTTAGGGTTAAGGTTAGGGTTAGCGTTAGGGTTAGGTTTAGGTGTAGGGTTACCATACAGGTTATGGTTATGGTTATGGTTATGGTATGGTTAGGGTTAGGGTTATGGTTAGGGTTACGTTAGAGGTTATGGTTACGTTAGGGTTAGGGTTAGGGTTACGGTACAGGTTAGGGTTAAGGTTAGGGTTACGGTACTGGTTAGGGTTAAGGTTAGGGTTAGGGTTACGGAACAACTTAGGGTTACGGTAAGGTTTAGGGTTAGTGTTACGTTATAGATTAGCGTTAGCTTCAGGGTTAGGGTTAGCTTTAGGGTAAGGGTTACGTTACAGGTTATGGTTACGTTAGGGTTAGCGTTAGGATTACGGTACAGGTTATGGTTAGGGTTAGTGTTACGGTACAGTTTAGGGTTAGGGTTAGTGTTAGTGTTAGGGTTAAGGTTAGGTTTACCATAGAGTTTAGATTTAGGGTTAGGGTTAGGGTACAGGTTAGTTTTAAGGTTAGGGTTACGGTTACGGTACAGCTTATGGTTAGGGTTAGGGTTACGGTACAGCTTAGTTTTAGGGTTAGGTTTAGTGTTACGGTCCAGGAAAGGGTTATGGTAGGGTTAGGGTTACGTTTTTGTGTTGTGGTACAGTTGTGGGTTAGGGTTACGGGTCGGGTTAGGGTTAGGGTAGGGTTACGGTTCAGGGTAGTGTTAGGTTTAGGGTTAGGTTTACAGTATCGGCTAGGGTTAGGGTTAGGGTTAGGGATAGGGTTAGGGGTAGAGGTAGGGTTACCGTACAGGTTAGTTTCAGCGTTAGAGTTAGAGTTAGGCTTAGGGTGTGGTACAGTTTAGGGTTAGGGTTAGGGTAACGGTTACATAACAGTTTAATATTAGGTTTAGGGTTACGGTAAAGGTTAGGGTTAGGGTTAGGGTTAGGTTTAGGTTTACGGTACACTTTAGCGTTAAGCTTAGGTTTAGGTTTAGGCTTAGGGTTACGGTACAAGTTATGGTTACGGTAGGTTTAGGGTTAAGGTTAGGTTTAGGGTTAGGGTTACAGTATATATTAGCGTTATGGTTAAGGATAGGGTTAGGTTTAGGGTTATGGTACAGGTTAGGGTTAGGGTTAGGTTTACGGTTCAGGTTAGGGTTAGGGTTTGGGTTAGGGCTAGGGTTAGGGTTAGTGTTATGGTACAGGTTAGAGTTAGGGTTAGTGTTACATTTAGGGTTAGGTTTGCCATAGAGTTTAGGGTTAGGGTTAGGGTGTGGGTACAGGTTAGTTTTAGAGTTAGGGTTAAGTTAAGGGTTAGGGTTACGGTACAGGTTAGGGTTAGGATTAGGGTTATGGTACAGGGTAGGTTTCGGTTTAGGTTTAGGGTTTCGGTACAGGTTAGGTTTAGGGTTAGTGTTAGGGTTACGGTACAGGTTAGGGTTAGGGTTAGGGTTATGTTTAGGGTTACGGTACAGGTTAGGTTTATGGTTTGGGTTAGTGTTACGGTACAGGTAAGGGTTACTTTAGGGTTAGGGTTAGGGTTACGGTTAGGGTTGCGGTAGAGTTGTGGGTTAGGGTTAGGGTTAGGGTTACAGTACAGGTTAGGTTTAGTGTTGGTGGTAGGGTTACGGTACAGGTTAGGGTTGGGGTTAGGGTGAGGTATAGGGATACAAACACGTTAGGGTTACGGTTAGATTAGGTTAGGTTTAGTGTTAGGGTTACGGTATAGGTTAGCTTTAGGGTTAAGGATAGGGTTAGGTTTAGGGTTATGGTACAGGTTAGGTTTAGGGTTAGGTTTACGGTAAAGTTTAGGGTTAGGTTTAGGGTTAGGGTTAGGTTTAGGGTTACAGTACAGGCTAGGTGTAGGGTTAGGGTTAGGGTTAGGGTTATGGTTTGGATTACTGTTACGCTACAGTGTAGGGTTAGAGTTACTGTTAGGTTTAGGGTTAGGTTTGCCATAGAGTTTAGATTTAGGGTTAGGGTTAGGGTACAGCTTAGGTTTATAGTTAGGTTTAAGGTTAGGGTTAGGGTTACGGTACAGGTTAGGATTAGGTTTAGGGTTACAGGTACAGGGTAGGGTTAGGGTTAGGTTTAGGGTTTCGGTTCAGGTTACGTTTAGGGATAGTGTTAGGGTCACAGTAGAGGTTACGGTTTGGGTTAGGGTTATGTTAGGGTTACAGTACAGGTTAGGTTAAGGGTTAGTGTTAGGGTTACGGTACAGGTTAGTTTAGGGTTAGGGTTAGTGTTACGGTACAGGTAAGAGTTACGGTTAGGGTTTGGGTTAGGGTTCAGTTTGCCATAGAGTTTAGATTTCGGGTTACATTTTGGTTTAGGGTTAGGGTTAGTGTTACAATACAAGTTAGGGTTAGTGTTAAGTTTAGGTTTAGGTTTGCCATAGAGGTGAGGGTTAGGGTTAGGGTTCGGGTACAGGTTAGGTTTAGAGTTAGGGTTAAGGTTACGGTTAGGTTTACGGTTCAGGTAATGGTTACGGTTACGGTTTGGGTTACGGTACAGGGCAGTGTTACGGTTAGGGTTAGGTTTAGGGTTATGGTACAATTAGGGTTAGGGTTAGTGTTAGGGTTAGGGTTACGGTACAGGTTAGTGTTATGGTTAGGTTTAGGGTTAGCTTAGGTTTAGGTGTTAGGTTTAGGGTTAGGGTTAGGGTTAGGGTTAGGGGTTAGTGTTAGGGTTAGGGTTAGGGGTTAGTGTTAGGTTTAGGGTTAGGGTTAGGGTAAGGTTTAGAGTTAGGGTTAGGTTTAGGGTTAGGGTTAGGGTTAGTGTTAGGGTTTGGGTTAAGGTTACGGTACAGGTTGGGGTGAGGGTTAAGGTTAGGGTTACGGTACAGTTTAGGGTTAGGTTTAGGGTATGGGTATGGGTTAGGGTTAGGTTTATGGTGTAGGTTAGGGGTAGGGTTACAGTTAGGGTGTCGGTTCAGTTTAAGGTTAGGGTTAGTTTTAGGCTTACGGCACAGGTTAGGATTTGGGTTAGGGTTATGGTTATGGTTAGGGTTACAGTAATCATTACATTTAGATTTAGGGTTATTGTTACAGTACAGGTAAGTTTTACAGTTAATGTTAGGTTTAGGGTTAGGTTTAGGGTTACGGTACAGCTTAGGTTTAGGGTTAGGGTTAGTGTTACGGTACAGGTATGGGTTACGGTGAGGGTGA
The DNA here is from genome assembly GCA_017311455.1 of Otocyon megalotis megalotis. Lineage (NCBI taxonomy): Eukaryota > Metazoa > Chordata > Mammalia > Carnivora > Canidae > Otocyon > Otocyon megalotis. Next base: position 37,238 of record JAEUCK010001764.1, read on the forward strand.
GGGTTATGGGTACGGTCGCGGTACAGTTGTGGGTAGGGTTACGGGTAGCGTTAGGGTTAGGGTTAGGGTTACGTTTCAGGGTAGGTTTAGGTTTAGGGTTAGAGGTACGGTACAGGTTTTGGTTAGGGTTAGGGTTTCAGTACAGGTTAGGGTAAAGGTTAGTTTTAGGGTTAGGGTTAGGGTTACGGTACAGCTTAGGTTTAGGGTTAGGGTTAGTTTTACGGTACAGTTAAGGGTTACAGTTAAGGTTGTGGTACAGTTATGCGTTAGGATTACGTGTAGGGTTAGGGTTACGTTACAAGTTAGGGTTAGGGTTAGGGTAGGGTTACGGTATAGGTTAGGGTTAGGGTTAGGGTTAGGGTTAGGGTTAGGTTTAC
>JAEUCK010001765.1:0-121933 GCA_017311455.1 Otocyon megalotis megalotis
CCTGGGGCTGCACGGGGTAAACAACCCCCACTGAGCCCTGCACCAGGCAGGGGACACAGCAGCTCCCCCAAGTGCTAACACCTGAAAATCAGCACAACAAGTCCCTCCCCCAGAAGACCAGCAGGACGGACAAGTTCCAAGGGAAGTCAAGGGACTTAAATTATACAGAATCAGAAGAGACATCCCCATGCTTTTTTTTTTCTTTTTTCTTTTTTCTTTTTTCTTTTTGATTTGTTTGCTTCCCCCACCCTTTTTTCCTTTCTTTCTGTTTCTTTCTCTTTTTCTGCTCTATTTTTCTTTTTTCTTCCTTTTTTATTTTTCTCTTTTCTTTCCTTCTTTCTCTCCTCTCTTATTCTCCTTTTCCCAATACAACTTGTTTTTGGCCACTCTGCACTGAGCAAAATGACTAGAAGGAAAACCTCACCTCAAAACAAGAATCAGAAACAGTCCTCTCTCCGACAGAGTCACAAAATCTGGATTACAATTCAGTGTCAGAAAGCCAATTCAGAAGCACTATTATACAGCTACTGGTGGCTCTAGAAAAAAGCATAAAGGACTCAAGAGACTTCATGACTGCAGAATTTAGATCCAATCAGACAGAAATTAAAAATTAATTGAATGACATGCAATACAAACTAGATGTCCTAACAACGAGGGTTAATGAGGTGGAAGAACAAGTGAGTGACATACAAGTTAATGGCAAAGAAGGAAACAGAGGAAAAAAGAGACAAACAATTAAAAGACCCTGAGGATTGATTAAGGGAAATAAATGACAGCCTGAGGAAGAAAAACCTTTGTTTAATTGGGGTTCTTGAGGTCGCCGAAAGGGACAGAGGGCCAGAATATGTATTTGAACAAATCATACCTGAAAACTTTCCTAATCTGGGAAGGGAAACAGGCATTCGGATCCAGGAAATAGAGAGATTCCTCCCTAAAATCAATAAAAAAATGTTCAACACGTCGACATCTAACAGTTAAGCTTGCAAATTCCAAAGATAAAAAGAAGTTCCCTAAAGCAGCAAGAGACAAGAAATCGCTGACATTTATAGGGAGGAGTATTAGGGTAACAGCAGACCTCTCCACAGATACCTGGCAGGCCAGAAAAGCCTGGCAGGATATATTCAGGGTCCTAAATGAGAAGAACATGCAACCAAGAATACTTTATCCAGAAAGGCTCCCATTCAAAATGGAAGGAGAGATAAAGAGCTTCCAAGACAGGCAGGAACTGAGAGAATATGTGACCTCCAAACCAGCTCTGCAAGAAATTTTAAGGGGGACTCTTAAAATTCCCCTTTAAGAAGAAGTTCAGTGGAACAATCCACAAAAACAAGGACTAAATAGATATCATGATGACACTAAACTCATACCTTTCAAAAGTAACTCTGAACGTGAACGGGCTTAATGACCCCATCAGAAGGCGCCGGGTTTCAGACTGGATAAAAGAGCAGGACCCATCTATTTGCTGTCTACAAGAGACTCATTTTAGACAGAAGGACACCTACAACCTGAAAATAAAAGGTTGGGGAACTATTTACCATTCAAATCATCCTCAAAAGAAAGCAGGGGTAGCCATCCTTATATCAGATAAACTAAAATTTACCCCGGAGACTGTAGTGAGAGATGAAGAGGGACACTATATCATACTTAAATGATCGATCCAACAAGAGGACTTAAAAATGCTCAATATATATGCCCTGAATGTGGGAGCTCCCAAATATTTAAATCAATTAATAATCAAAGTGAAGAAATACTTAGATAATAATACACTTATATTTGGAATCATATGATCCTCTCATTAGATGCAGAGAAAGCATTTGACAAAATACAGCATCCATTCCTGATCAAAACTCTTCAGAGTATAGGGATAGAGGGAACTTTCCTCGACATCTTAAAAGCCATCTACGAAAAGCCCACAGCAATTATCATTCTCAATGGGGAGGCATTGGGAGCCTTTCCCCTAAGATCAGGTACAAGACAAGGATGTCCACTCTCACCACTGCTATTCAACATAGTACTGGAAGTCCTAGCCTCAGCAATCAGACACCAAAAGACATTAAAGGCATTCAAATTGGCAAAGAAGTCAAACTCTCCCTGTTCGCCATATGACATGATACTCTACCTAGAAAATCCAAAAGCCTCCACCCCAAGATTGCTAGAACTCATACAGCAATTTGGTAGCGTGGCAGGATACAAAATCAATGCCCAGAAATCAATGGCATTTCTATACACTAACATTGAGACTGAAGAAAGAGACATTAAGGAGTCAATCCCATTTACAATTGCACCCAAAAGCACAAGATACCTAGAAATAAACCTAACCAAAGAGGTAAAGGATCTATGCCCTAAACACTACAGAACACTTCTGAAAGAAATTGAGGAAGACACAAAGAGATGGAAAAATATTCCATGCTCATGGATTGGCAGAATTAATTTTGTGAAAATGTCCATGTTACCCAGGGCAATGTACACGTTTCATGCAATCCCTATCAAAATACCATGGACATTCTTCAGAGAGTTAGAAAAAATTATTTTAAGATTTGTGTGGAATGAGAAAAGACCCCGAATAGCCAGGGGAATTTTAAAAAAGAAAACCATATCTGGGGGCATCACAATGCCAGATTTCAGGTTGTACTACAAAGCTGTGGTCACCAAGACAGTGTGGTACTGGCACAAAAACAGACACATAGATCAATGGAACAGAATAGAGAACCCAGAAGTGGACCCTGAACTTTATGGTCAACTAATATTCGACAAAGCTGGAAAGACTATCTGCTGGAATAAAGACAATCTCCTCAATAGATGGTGCTGGTTATATAGTCAGAGGACATGCAAATAGGGCCCTCCCTCCACTGATTAAACCAGGCCAGCCCCGACCCTGCAGCTGGGAGAGGAGCCCCAGCCCCAGGATCCCCAGGTGACTGCCTTCAGGGATCAGGACAGAACACAGGCAACTCACCATGGAGTCTGTGCTCAGCTGGGTTTTCCTTGTCACTATTTTAAAAGGTAATTCATGGAGAACAAGAGACCTCGAGTATGTGAGTGGAAGTGAGTGAGAGAAACAGGGGATGTGGGACAGTTTCCTGACCAGGATGTCTTGTGTCTGCAGGTGTCCAGGGAGAAGTGCAGCTGGTGGAGTCTGGGGGAGGCCTGGTGAAGCCTGGGGGTCCCTGAGACTCTCCTGTGTGGCCTCTGGATTCACCTTCAGTGACTATGGCATGAGCTGGGTCCGCCAGGCTCCAGGGAAGGGGCTGCAGTGGGTCGCAAGGATTAGGAATGATGGAAGGAGCACAAGCTACGCAGACGCTGTGAAGGGCCGATTCACCATCTCCAGAGACAACGCCAAGAACACGCTGTATCTGCAGATGAACAGCCTGAGAGCCGAGGACACGGCCGTGTATTACTGTGCCAGGGACACAGTGAGGGGACCTCCGTGTGAGCCCAGACACAAACCTTCCTGTAGAAGGGGATCAGGACCACCAGGGGGTGCACACTCCTCACCACTTCTGTCTTGAAGGCCCAGGAGCAGGTGCAGAGGCTGGTTCTGGGCAGGTTTCCTGTCAGGATCGGGGCTTCCTCTCCAAGGAGCAGTTTCCCCCAGGGAGCCCCTCTGAACACTTGATTATGTGTTTACCTCTTCAGTCTCTTTCTTAGAGACATAAAATTGAACTATACCACTTGCACTTACTTGTACTTAACTTTTCCGGACCCGAAATTTTAATCAGTTACAAATAACTCCATTTATATGATCTGAACCTTTTAATGAGTCTTAGTGGTGATCACTGTGGATCACAGGACCCCAAGCTAACATGCTGTCTTGCAAATTGCGATATAGAGGAATCCCCAATCAACACAAGAGAAAAGAGACATTTACAAAAATGTTAATAACAGCCTGGGAGTGAGACATATTCCGAGCATGACATGGAAGGGATGTGGACTCAGAGGTCATTCACACAAACACACAAACACACACACACACACCATCACAAGAGTATAACCATTCATCACCTTCACCTTCATGTCTGATGAGAGCCAGGCAGGCCTCTCATCAGGTCATAAATGCCTGGATGGTGCCAGGGAAGGACACTGGCTCCGGATGTGTGTTGTGGGTCAGTGGTGGGGATGGGGTCCTGCCTCAGGAGGGGCTTGTGTGGAGTTAGTGTCCCAACTGCATCAAAAGCGGGAACCCCTGAGTTACTGTTTGATTTCTTATCCTTTGGATGGAGGAGAAGAATGAGGAAGGAATGTCAGGGAGCTGGCAGGCATTAAAGACTGGACATGGTGTAAGGAATCATTTCACTAAACAAGCATCATACTGGAAGGAAAAAAGAGAAACATGGTCATTCTCAGTAGACAGATGTCTGAATCATAGGGAGGAGATGAATAATATCTGGAAGCAGCACTAAACTTTAAATGATAATACCAATAGGCCAAGATCTTTCCCAGGTCTCAGATGGAAGCTGTCCTCTTCCCAAGGTCACAGTCTGGTTCTGAAGGTCATGTATACACCATGTGCTCAGAGACCAGAAGGTTATACTGGATCAATGAAGGACCTCAGGATGAGGAGCTTGATTGGAGAACCTTCCACCTGCAGGGAATAACTCATCGATCCATCTGGTGCGGATGTCAGGTCACTGTGCGTGACCTCTACCATGCCCATGTTGGAACCTAATGCCCATGAGATAGGGAATGAGGTGGAGCCTTCAGGGAACACTTATGTAAGGAGGTGCAGCTTCATGATAGGATCAGGGCCCTTATACTCCAGGACTGGGAAAGTTCCCTGCACCCTAGCCCCATGTGTGGTGATGGGGAAAGGACGGAGTAGGAAGTGGGTGCTCTCCAGAGACCACATCTGCCTGCACCTGGACCTCAGACATCCCAGATTCCAGATCTGTGAGAAGGAGTGTCTGTTGTTTGATCCTCTCAGTCCATGTATGATGTTCCAGGAATGTGGACAGGCGAAAGTCCATTTTTTTCTTTGTTTAAATTGAATTTACCAATATTTACTACACACTCAGTGCTCATCATATCACGTCCCCTCCTTAACTCCCATCACCCAGTTCCCCCATCCCCCACCCGCTCTCTTCCAGCGACCCTCAGTTATTTTTCCCCCAGAGTTAAGTGTCTCTCATGATTTGTCTTCCTCTGTAATATTACCCCACTAAGTTTCACTCCTTCCCTTATGGTCTCTTTCAATATTTCCTATATTCCACATATGGGTGAGACCATATCATTGCCTTTCTGTGATTAATTTCTCTCAGTATAATAGCTCCAGGTCCATCCATGTTGAAGGAAATGTTATTTCGTGTTATTCATCATTTCTGACAGCTGTGTAATATCCAATTGTATATATAAACCACATATTTTGTATATTTTTATTGGAGTTCGATGTGCGAAACTTATTTCACTCAGCATAACGTCCTCCAATTGCATCCATGACAAAGCAAATGGTGGGTATTGATTCTTTCTGATGGAGGAACAACAACAATGGCAATGGCAAGGTCTCCAGCCCTGAAATCAGCTCCTTGCAGTAGCAAACCCAGTATCCCAGTCCCCCCAACTGGCCTACATGCTCCCAGGGCAGTGGGGGGCACTGACCTGCACAGCTTGGTGGCTCAGGCGGCAAGAGAGTCCTGGCTGTCCCTGGGGCAATGCAGCATCCTGGGGTTAGTCTTATGGGTGCCCTGGGATTCCGGGGCCATGCGCTTCTGGAATTGCGCTCCCGTGGCCCACACCTCCCAAAGGCCGCAATATACAGACCCCACTGTCCAGAGCCCCTGCCTGCCTGGCTTCTCCCGGATGCCCTACAGGCTGTGCTCCAGGTCTTTACCGGGACCTACCCACAAGTTTTGGTGCATTTTCCCCCATGGTGCAATTCTTCTTAGTTACTCTGGGAACCTGGAGGCTTCATTGCCCCTCCTGCGATTCTGTCCAATTTCCCTGCTAAGCGCTTTTCAGTTTGGGAAGAATCCAGTGTAGATTTTTTAAAGTTCCCACTTCTCTGGGGCTGGGCTTTCCTGTCCCAGAGGTTCTCACCCATCTTGCCACACTTCCTCTTATTGGAGTCCATATGCAATGATCTGCTACAGGGTCAAATCCTACAAATCCACTCACAAACTCTTAGAATTATTCACCATGACCAAGTAGGATTTATCCCCGGGACACAAGGCTGGTTCAACACTCGTAAAACAATCAGTGTGATTCATCATATCAGCAAGAGAAAAACCAAGAACCATATGATCCTCTCATTAGATGCAGAGAAAGCAGTTGACAAAATACAGCATCCATTCCTGATCAAAACTCTTCAGAGTATAGGGAGAGAGGGAACTTTCCTCGACATCTTAAAAGCCATCTACGTAAAGCCCACAGCAAATATCATTCTCAATGGGGAAGCACTGGGAGCCTTTCCCCTAAGATCAGGAACAAGACAGGGATGTCCACTCTCACCACTGCTATTCAACATGGTACTGGAAGTCCAAGCCTCAGCAATCAGACAACAAAAAGACATTAAAGGCATTCAAATTGGCAAAGAAGAAGTCAAACTCTCCCTCTTCGCCGATGACATGATACTCTACATAGAAAACCCAAAAGCCTCCACCCCAAGATTGCTAGAACTCATACAGCAATTTGGTAGCGTGGCAGGATACGAAATTAATGCCCAGAAATCAATGGCATTTCTATACACTAACAATGAGACTGAAGAAAGAGACATTAAGGAGTCAATCCCATTTACAATTGCACCCAAAAGCATAAGATACCTAGGGATAAACCTAACCAAAGAGGTAAAGGATCTATACCCTAAACACTACAGAACACTTCTGAAAGAAATTGAGGAAGACACAAAGAGATGGAAAAATATTCCATGCTCATGGATTGGCAGAATTAATATTGTGAAAATGTCAATGTTACCCAGGGAAATGTACACGTTTCATGCAATCCCTATCAAAATACCATGGACATTCTTCAGAGAGTTAGAAAAAATTATTTTAAGATTTGTGTGGAATGAGAAAAGACCCCGAATAGCCAGGGGAATTTTAAAAAAGAAAACCATATCTGGGGGCATCACAATGCCAGATTTCAGGCTGTACTACAAAGCTGTGGTCATCAAGACAGTGTGGTACTGGCACAAAAACAGACACATAGATCAATGGAACAGAATAGAGAACCCAGAAATGGACCCTGAACTTTATGGTCAACTAATATTCGACAAAGCTGGAAAGACTATCTGCTGGAATAAAGACAATCTCTTCAATAGATGGTGCTGGGAAAATTGGACATCCACATGCAGAAGAATTACACTAGACCACTCTCTGGCACCAGACACAAAGATAAACTCAAAATGGATAAAAGATCTAAATGTGAGACAAGATTCCACCAAAATCCTAGAGGAGATCACAGGCAACACACTTTTTGAACTCAGCCACAGTAACCTCTTGGAAGATACATCCACGAAGGCAAAAGAAATAAAAGCAAAATTGAACTATGGGAACTTCATCAAGATAAGAAGTTTTTACACAGCAAAGGATACCGTCAAGAAAACTCAAAGACAACCTACTGGATGGGAGAAGATATTTGCAACAGACGTATCAGATAAAGGGCTAGTTTCCAAGATCTATAAAGAACCTATTAAACTCAACAGCAAAGAAACAAACAATCCAATCATGAAATGGGCAAAAGACATGAACATAATCTCACAGAGAAAGACATAGACATGGCCAACACGCACATGAGAAAATGCTCTGCATCACTTGCCACAGGGAAATACAAATCAAAACCACAATGAGATACCACCTCACAGCAGTGAGAATGGGGAAAATTAACAAGGCAGGAGACCACAAATGTTGGAGAGGATGTGGAGAACAGGGAACCCTCTTACACTGTTGGTGGGAATGTGAACTGGTGCAGCCACTCTGGAAAACTGTGTGGAGGTTCCTCAAAGAGTTAAAAATAGACCTGCCCTACGACCCAGCGATTGCACTGTTGGGGATTTACCCCAAAGATTCAGATGCAATGAAATGCCGGGACACCTGCACCCCGATGTTTCTAGCAGCAATGTCCACAATAGCCAAACTGTGGAAGGAGCCTCGGTGTCCATCGAAAGATGAATGGATAAAGAAGATGTGGTTTATGTATACAATGGAATATTCCTCAGCCATTAGAAACGACAAATACCCACCATTTGCTTCAACGTGGATGGAACTGGAAGGTATTATGCTGAGTGAAGTAAGTCAATCGGAGAAGGACAAACATTGTATGTTCTCATTCATTAGGGGAATATAAATAATAGTGAAAGGGAATATAAGGGAAGGGAAAAGAAATGGGTGGGAAATATCAGAAAGAGAGAGAACATAAAGACTCCTAACTCCGGGAAACGAACTAGGGGCGATGGAAGGGGAGGAGGGCGGGGAGTGGGGGTGATGTGTGACCGGCACTAAGGGGGGCACTTGACGGGATGAGCACTGGGTGTTATTCTGTATGTTGGTAAATTGAACACCAATAAAAAATAAATTTATTTTTAAAAAGTAAAAGTGAAAGTACCCAAACTAATAAAATCATGAATAAATGAGGAGAAATCACAATGAACACCCAAGAATTACAAGCAAGTATAAGAGGAAATTATGAGCAGTTATAAGCCAACATACTGGGTGATCTGGAGAAACAGATGCAATCCTAGGAACACAAAGGCAAGGAAAACAGAAATAATAATGAATGGACAAGCAGCACAGTACAATTACCTGGAAATAAAAATCAAATATAATTAAAAGTCTCCCAAAAGCAAGACGATACATACAGATGGTTCACCAGGGAAATTCCACAAGTACAATCAATATCTATATTTCTAAAACTATTCCAAATAATGGAAATTAAAGGAAAAACACCAGACTCATTCTGTGATGTCAGTATTATCTTGACTCCAAACCAAACATCCCAGTAAGAAGGAGAATTATAGAACAATACCCTTGATGAATCTGGATGCAAATTTCTCACCAAAATCCTAACCAGCAGGATCCAACAGCATATTAGTAATATTATTCATGAAAAATAAAAGGGCTTAATTCCTGGGTTGCAAGGCTGGTTCAGTATGTGTAATCTATCCATGTGATAATCACATTAATAAAACAAAGAGTAAGTGGCATTTTATCCTCTCAACTGACGCCCAAAAATGATTTGAAAAAAGACAGTATTCCCTTTCTTGATAAAAAACCTTTTCCTGTGTAGGGATAGGAGATACACCCAAATTCATAAAAGCCATCTACAGAGGATATACAAAGAATCTCATCCACAACATGGAAAAACTGAAAGCTTTTCTCCTAAGGTCAGGATCATGACAGGAATGCACCCAGTCATCACCGTTATACAACATAAAACTACACGTCTAGCCTGAGCAATCAGACAAAAAATTGGAAAAGTCATACGAATCAGCAAAGAAAAAATCAAACTTTCACTCTTCATAGACAACAAGATGCTTTAAGGACAAACCCTTAAGACTCTATCAAAAAATTGCTGTAATTAATACAGGAATTCAGCAAAACCTGAACACACAAAATCAATAAAGGAGTCAGTGGCATTTCTATATACCAGAAATGAAACGGAAGAGAGAGAAATCAAGAAAGGGGAATCAAGATTATTAATCATAAACAAACTATCCCATTTACAATTGCATCAGAAACTTCAGACAATGAGGAATAATCCTAACCAAAGACTGAAAGGACCTATAGTCTAAAAATTCTAAAATATGTATGAAAGACATTAAAGAAGACACAAATATATAGAAAACATTCTCTCCTCATGGATTGGGAGAATAAATATGGATATAATGTCTATGCTACCAACAGCAGTCTATGCACTCAATACAAACCCTATCGAAACACCACCAACATTTTACTAGGAAATGGAAAAAACAATCCTAACACCTGTAAATAAAAATAAAAGATTCTGACTCGGCAAAAGGATGTTGAAAAAACCCAAAGCAGAAGATATCACAATTGGGGATTTCAAAATTGTAATCATGAATACAGTATAATAGTGGCAGTAAAACACACACACACATAGGTCAATGGAATAGAATAGAGAACCCAGAAGTAGACACACAGCTCTGTGGTCAACTTATCGTCAAAGTACAAAAGACCATCAACTGGAAAAAGGACAATCTCTTGAACAAGTGGCGTTGGGAACATTGGACAGCTGCAAGTAGAAGAATGAACCTGGGCCACATTCTTAGACTCCACACAAAGATAAACTCAGAGTAGATGAAAGACCTAAATGTGAGGCAGGAAACCAACAAAATCCAAGAGATTTTGTGACCTCAGTTGCAACAATTCTTGGTACTCAAGTCACCAAAGGGAAGGAAAACAAAATCAAAAATGAATTCTATGGACTTTATTGAGGAAGGGGCTGTCGTACAGCTATGGAGACACTCAACATGATTGAAAGGAAACCTAATGAATGGGAAAAGATATGGAAGCCTGTGTAGCTGGAACATCTGTCTTTGGCTCAGAGCATAATCCCAGGCTCTGGGATTGAGACCATCATCTGACTCCGAGTGGGGAGCCCACTTCTCCTTCTGCCTATGTCTCTGCATCTCTGTCTCATGAAGAGATAAATAAAATTGTCAAAAAAGAATGGGAGAAGATATTTGCAAATCTATTTTCAAATTAACGCTGGTTTCCAAAATAGGCACATAAATTATCAAGGTAAACAAACACAAGGGGAAAAGTTAAGTCAGAATTGGGCAGAAGACATGATGAGACACCCTGTCCTGAGATGAGTTGCTGACTCTCACCTTTTATGAGGTGGGTCATCCACATGCAAAATGAAATTTATTGTCTCCTCTAGGTCTGCCTTATATCAACTGCATGATTAGACCAGACAATGGATCATAAAGACAAGAGGGAAATAGTTTCTGCCCCAGACTGAAGGACCTACCAGAAAACCTGGGAAGAAAACTACATAAAGTAAAAGAAAAATTGGTAAACTGGAAAGAAAGTAATTTGTTTGCCTATGACGATGTCTTAAGAGAGTCAGTGAGTAAAAACCTCACATAAAATCTGGAAGAAATAATTTAGAGCTTAGGAAAAATCAGGATATAAAGTCAGCAAATAAAATAAAGATGTTTCTACAAACTAACAACAAATTACCTACACAAAATTAACAAAATAATCCACCGTAACTGGTTTCAAAAATAAATATTTAGAATTAAAATTTAGTAAGGAGATAAAATATTCCATGGAAAATTACCTATATTGATAAGAGTCTTTTGGAAATGCACCAAGAAATGCAAATAATTCCCCTTACACGTTAGAAATTCGTATAGTCATAGTGCCAGCTACACAAATTTCTATAGAATTCTGAAGCAACACGTGTGAATTTAAAGACTCAAATGTAAGTCTGGAGCTGGTTATATAGTCAGAGGACATGCAAATAGGGCCCTCCCTCCACTGATTAAACCAGGCCAGCCCCGACCCTGCAGCTGGGAGAGGAGCCCCAGCCCCAGGATCCCCAGGTGACTGCCTTCAGGGATCAGGACAGAACACAGGCAACTCACCATGGAGTCTGTGCTCAGCTGGGTTTTCCTTGTCGCTATTTTAAAAGGTAATTCATGGAGAACAAGAGACCTTGAGTCTGTGAGTGGAAGTGAGTGAGAGAAACAGGGGATATGGACAGTTTCCTGACCACGATGTCTTGTGTCTGCAGGTGTCCAGGGTGAGGTGCAGCTGGTGGAGTCGGGGGGAGACCTGGTGAAGCCTGGGGGGTCCCTGAGACTCTCCTGTGTGGCCTCTGGATTCACCTTCAGTAGCTATGGCATGAGCTGGGTCCGCCAGGCTCCAGGGAAGGGGCTGCAGTGGGTCGCAGATATTTGGTATGATGGAAGTAGTCCAAGCTATGCAGACGCTGTGAAGGGCCGATTCACCATCTCCAGAGACAACGCCAAGAACACGCTGTATCTGCAGATGAACAGCCTGAGAGCCGAGGACACGGCCGTGTATTACTGTGCGAAGGACACAGTGAGGGGACCTCAATGTGAGCCCAGACACAAACCTCCCTGTAGAAGGGGATCCAGACCACCAGGGGGTGCACACCCCTCACCACTTCTGTCTTGAAGGACAAGGAGCAGGTGCAGATGGAGGTTCTGGGCAGGTTTCCTGTCAGAGTCTGGACTTCCTCTCCATGGAGCAGTTTCCCCCAGGGAGCCCCTCTGAACACTTGAATACTAATCAATTACAAATAACTCCATTCACATCATCTGAACATTTTCAGGAGTCCCAGTGACACTCCCTGTAGTTCACAGGACCCCAAGCTAACATGCTTTCTTGTACATCACGGTACAGAGGAATCTCCAATCAACACAATAGAAAAGAGACATTCTACCAAAATGTTAATAATGTCTGGGGAGTGTCATTCCCAGTATGACATGGTAGGGGGGTGGACTCAGAAGTAACTCACAAACACACACACATACACACACACACACACACACAATCACAAGAGTATAACCATTCATCACCTTTACCTTCATGTCTCATGAGAACCAGGCAGGCCTCTAATCACATCATAAATGCCTGGGTGGTGCCAAGGAAAGACACTGACTCAGGGTGTGCATTGTGGTCAATGGTGGGGACAGGGTCTTGCTCTATGGGATTTGGGGAGGAGGTGGGGCCTTAGGGGAGCACTTAGGTCAGCAGGTGCAGCCTCAAGATGGGATCAGGGCCCTTATACACCAGAACTGGGAAACCTCCGTGCACACTGGCCCTATGTGAGGTGATGGGGAAAGGATGGGGTAGGACTTGCATCCTCTCCAGACACATCAGCCTGAACCTGGACCTCAAACATCCCAGTTTCCAGATCTGTGAGAATGAGTGTCTGTGGTTTGACCCTCCCAGTCCATGTATGATGTTCCTGGAGTGGGGACAGGATAAGTCATTTTTTTCTTTGTTTAAATTGAATTTACCAATATTCACTAGACACTCAGTGCCTATCATATCATGTGCCCCCCTTAACACCCATCACCCAGTTTCCCCATCCCCACTCCCTCCCTTCCAGCAACACTCAGGTTTTTTTCCCTGAGTTCAGTGTCTTTAATGATTTGTCTTCCTCTGTAGTTTTACTCCACTAAGTTTCACTCCTTTCCGTATGGTCTCTTTCAATATTTCCTATATTCCACTTAAGAGTGAGACCCTATCATTTCCTTTGTGTGATTGTTTTATTTCTCTCAATATAATACCTCCAGTTCCATTCATTTTGAAGGAAATGTTATTTCGTGATATTCATCATTTCTGACAGCTGTGTAATATCCCAAAATATATATAAACCACATCTTTTTTTGTATTTTTTATTTGAGTTCCATTTGGCAACATATAGCATAACACCCAGTGCTCATCCCACCATGTGCCCCCGTCAGTGCCCATCACCCAGTCACTCCCACCCCTCGCCCACCCTTCCACTATCCCTTGTTTCTTTTCCAGAGTTAGGAGTCTCTCATGTTCTGTCATTGTCTCTGATATTCCACACTCATTTTCTCTCCTTTCCCCTTTATTCCCTTTCACCATTTTTTATATTCCCCATCTGAATGAGAGCATGTAATATCTGATGGCTGTGTAACATCCCACTTTATATATAGATCACATCCATCCATTCTTCTGTCAATGGACACAGAGGCCCCTTCCACATCTTCTTTATCACTCTTCTGTAGAAGGGCATCCTGATTCCTCCCATAGTTTGGCTATTGTGGACATTGCTGCAGTGAACATTGGTGTACAGGGGTCATTTCGTTTCATTAAAATTGTGTGTTTGGGGCAAATACCCTGTAGTGCAATGTCTGCATCCAAGCATGGCTCTATTCTCACTTTTTCAGGACATTCCTTTCTGCTTTCTGGAGTGGCTGAACAAGCCTGCCTTTGCACCAAAAATGAAAGAGAAAGTTCCACTTTCTCAATATCCTTGCTTGTATTTATTGTTTCTGGCCTTGTTACTTTATCCATTCTGAGTTGTATAAGTGGGATCTTAGTGTGGTTTTCATTTGTATTTCCCTGATGACAAGTCATGTGGATCGTTTTTCTCATCTGCTGGTTGGCCAATTGTCGGTCTTCTTTGGAGAAAAGCCTGTTCGTGTATTCTCCCTATTTCCTGACTGGATTGATTGTTTTGTTGGGTGCTGACTTGGTTAAGGAAATATCTTGTCCTACTCTGTAGGTTGCCTTTCATTTTGTCGCCTGTTGCATTGTTGTACAGATTCTATCTTGAGGAAGTCCGAATAGTTTATTTTTCCCTTTGTTTCCTATGCCTTTTGAGAGGTGCCTTGCTAGCAGTCGCTAAAACTGAGGACAAAAATTTGCTACCTGAATTTGCCTCTAGGATTTGGATGAATTACTGTCTCAGATTTCGGTATTTCATCCATTTTGAGATTACCTTTGTGTTTGGTGTAGCTGAATGGTCCACTTTCATTCTTATGCAGGTGGATGTCCAGTTTTTTTCAGAACCATTTATTGATGAGACTTTCTTCCATTAGATATATTTTTCTTGCATCTTGATGAGTAGTTGTTCATAGCCCTGAGGGTCCATTTCTGTGTTCTCTGCTCTGTTCCATTGTTCTATGTGTTGTTTTTGCCAGTACCAGTCTCTCTTGATGATAAACACTTTATAATAGAGCTTTTCTGCAAATGTTCTGATGCCCTCCAGCTAGTTTTGTTTCTGTTTGTTTTTTCCCAAAATGTTTCTACCTGTTTTACGACTTAGGAATGGAATTAAAGAAGACACAAAGAGATGGAAAACATTCCATGCTTATGGATTAGAACAATAAATATTGTCAAGACACCTGTGTTGCTCAAAAGTTGAGTGTCTGCAATTGGCTCAGGTTGTGATCCTGGGGTCCTGGGATGGTGTCCTGCATCAGGCTTTTGGAAGGGAGCCTGCTTCTCCCTCTGCCTATGTCTCTGCATCTGTCTCTGTGACTCTGCTGAATA
This sequence comes from Otocyon megalotis megalotis, assembly GCA_017311455.1. Classification (NCBI taxonomy): domain Eukaryota; kingdom Metazoa; phylum Chordata; class Mammalia; order Carnivora; family Canidae; genus Otocyon; species Otocyon megalotis. Next base: position 14,958 of record JAEUCK010001765.1, read on the forward strand.
AATAAATTAATCTTTAAAACAAAAACAAAAATACATACTGTGAAAATCTCTATGCTGCCCAGAACCTTCTACATATTCAAAGCAATCCTTGTGAAAGCATCCTGAACATTTTTCACAGAGTATGAACATATAATCCGAAGATTTTTATGGCACACACAGAGATATTAGGGACACAGTGATGCTCTGGCATGGCCCTGCTGTATGTGTTGTGAGAAGTGTCAGTTAACTGTCCTCATCCAGTGAACTGTGCATTTCTCACCTGGAACTAGGACTAACCTGTTGCAAAACATAGGTATCTGTCAAAAAGTCACACTGGTCACAGAGAATGAGAACAATGATACAAGAGAGTCAGAGATACTCAGACACTTTGGAACTTCAGTTTCGGGATGTTCTTTTATAACGTTTCCAGAAGATGAGGATGTGATGACCCAGTGGGATTTGTGTCTCACCATCACCTTACAGGGCTGTGTTGTACTGATGGCTGTTAGGTGTGTCCCTTGTCACTGGATGAACATTTGTTGCCCCATGTCCTTATTTCAAACCCACCTGCATCTGTGACTCTCCCTCTGGACATGAGATCAGTTTCCCTTTAGGATTTCCTCAATGGAACCCCTCGAGGGACCTACATGACTTATTTACCTCTTATCGTTTTATTTAAATGCAATCATTTTTGTCATGGATTTTGCAATAACCAGGTAACATGACCTGGTTATGTCAATATCTAACAGCTCTACCATCCTATTTAATAGTCTACATGTGAACTTTCATGATAGTGAAGCTATTTCAGGCAAGGTAAGTCCACTCATAGTCAGCAAAGCAGGGGAGCAGCTCTGAATGCCCAGAAGCAGGGCTGTGGTTGGCTTTGACGATTTCATCAACATTATAAAAATATCAGCTTCTCCAGACATGAACACTCAGAAAATAAGTGTGAGGGGATGGAGCAAGGGATGGAGCACCCAGTTCGTCTTGTAGTGTGCGGCCCCTGGACCTGAGCTGGAGTTACATGGATGTCTAAATGCACAGTGCAGTTGGCAATAGATTGTTATCGTTTGCTCTTGGTTTTGTTTCCTCTGTGGATGCTCCCTCCCCGCCTTGTTGAGGCTTGTTTTGGGGTTTTTTGACTCCCTTTATGGCTGCACTGGAGAGCCATTCTGAACATGGCCTCCTACCTCTAGCCTGGGATTGAATGTTCACACCCCTGAGTCTTCAGGGAACACTCATAGGAGCCATCAAGCCCTTTCTGTCCTCAGTCGACATCTGAATCTTGTGTTCACCGTACCTGTCTCTGAGCTGGTTTATCTGAGGCAGCATTATACTGTTAGTTTAGGAGGGATAAGAAAAACAGAAATATATGCTATACAATGGAAAATGTTCATTCTGACACCAGTTTATTATATCCCAAACTCTACTTGAATGAGCTCATTCTGCATCAGGTAAGCTCATCAAAGCAATTACAGAACATCACAGAGTTAACTGCAGTGGAACACAGTGAATGGTTTGTTAGAGACTTACATATAGAACTGCATTACCTGAAACCTTCTGAAATTCAGCTAAATTCTAAATTAAGCAAAATCATGCGATCCCCAAGACATGTGGAATTCTAAGGAACCCTTCCACTCTGTCATTCAGGGGTTTCAGAGGGGCAGTAAATCCTGTGGAGAGGAGCACAGGCCAAGAATCTGGGGTTAGACTCACCTGAGAATGTGCACAAGGACACTTAGAAACCCTCTACAATTTAAGGGGTAAGTTCACATCACTGTATGGGGAAACATGACACCTACAAACCAAGAGTTATATGCAAATACTATTACAAAGTAGCACGTGGACACAAAGTCTGAAGTCTGGAATATTACATAATAAAAACCGTAGTTTTCCAAAGAAGTAAATATGAACATAAAAAGGCAGTCACATCTCTGGTCACAACAGTTTCACAGAAATGAGCCCAAGCTGAGTATATACTGAGAGGACATGGATATAAGTGCCCCTCTCTATTGAATAAAACATCCCAGACCTGATTCTGCATCTGCGCGAGGAGCCCAGCTCCAGGAACAATAGGTGACAAATTCAGTGCTCAGGACAAAACACAACTCACCATGGAGTCTGTGCTCAGCCTGGTTTTCCTTGACACTATTTTTAAATATATATATTTTTTATTTTCTATTTGAGTCAATTTGCCAACATAAAGCATATCACCCAGTGCTCATCACATCAACAGAAGAATGGGCATTTTTAAGAACTGACAGAAAATCTACCATAATATATATGTTAAATCTTTTTAAAAATGTCTCTATGATTTTGATATTTTCATCTAATTTTGTCAGAAAGAGAGAAATTATACCTCAAAAGTTCATAAACTTTGGGATATAGGGTAATGAGATTGAATATGTTTGATTTACACATTTTGTCCCCAACTGAGAGCAGATATTAATTAACCAAAACCATCATGACTCCACTGTGGTAACAAGTGGGTTGAAATTGAAACCACACCTGCCTTTCCTAATTCATCTATGCCCACACCTCACTTTCAGCCTGTCCAGACACCCATCATCCCGTGACATCCCTGTTTGGGGACTTCCTGCGCTGATGGAAAAGGCCGGTTAATACGAGGTGCTGCTGGATACTCAGAAAGCATGAACAAGTGTCTACTGGCTACTATTCCTCTACAGGGAATAGGTCAGAGCTCAACGATTCATGTTTACTCTGTGCTGTTTCCCTGTCTTTCACCACCTGACACAAAAAAATGGATTCCTTTTTCTAATTCAATATTTTTAATTTAATGTCTAGTTCTAGATACTATGAATCTCTCAACTTCCCCTGGAGCTTTCCTATGACCCAGCAATTGCACTACTGGGATTTACTACAAAGATACAAATACAGTGAAAGACCACGACTCCTGCACCCTGATGTTTATAGCAGCAAATCCAGAGTAGCCAAACTGTGGAAGGAGCCTCGGTGTCCATTGAAAAATGAATGGATAAAGAAGATGTGGTCTATGTATACAATGGAATATTACTCAGCCATTAGAACTGAAAAACACCCACCATTTGCTTCGACATGATTGGAACTGGAGGGTATTATGCTGAGTGAAGTAAGTCAGTCGCAAAAGAACAAACATATGGTCTCATTCATTCAGGGAATATAAAAGTAGTGAAAAGGAGTAAAGGGGAAAGGAGATAAAATGAGTGGGAATTGTCAGGTCAACAGAACATGAGAGACACCTAACTCTGGGAAAGGAACTTTGGGAAGGAACTCTGGGAAGGCGTAGTTGTAAAGGAGGTCAGCGCAGGTAGGGGTGACTGGGTGACGAGCACTGAGGGGTCACTTCACTGGATGAGCACTGGCTGTTATACTATATAATATAGTTTGCCAACTATATGTTGGCAAAGCGAAATCCAATAAAAAATAATTAATAAATAAAATTTTAAAAACAAACGAAACTTCAGATAATGAGGAAAAATCCTAACCAAAGAGGAAAGTACCTATAGTCTAAAAATTCTAAAATACGTATGAAAGACATTAGAGAAGACAGAAATATATGGAAAACAGTCTATTCTCATGGATTGGAAAATAAATATTCATATAATGTCTAAGCCACCAACAGCAATCTATGCATTCAATATGAACCCTATCAAAACACCACCAACATTTTTCTAGGGAATGGAACAAGCCTAAAATTTGTAAGTAAACAGAAAATATTATGACTAGGCAAAAGAATGTTGAAACAAAAAACAAGTCAGGACAGCCCAGGTGGCTCAGCGTTTTAGCACTGATTTTTGTCCAGGGCGTGATCCTAGAGACCTGGGAATGAGTCCCATTTCAGGCACCCTGCATGGTGCCTGCTGCTCCCTCTGCCTGTGTCTCTGCCATTCTCTCTGTCTGTCTGTGTCTCTCATGAGTAAATAAATAAAAACTTAAAAAAAAAAACAAAGCCATCACAATTCCGGATTTCAAAGTTGTGATGATCAAAACAGTATAATAGAGGCAGTAAAATGCACATGGTCAATGGAATAGAATAAAGAACATACAAATGGACACACAGCTCTATGGTCAACTTATCCTCGACAAAATACAAAAGACTATTGATGGGAAAAAGTACAGCCTCTTGAACAAGTGGTGTTGGGAACATTGGACAGCTGCAAGTAGAAGAATGAACCTGGGCCACATTCTTACACTCCACACAAAGATAAACTCAGAGTAGATGAAAGACCTAAATGTGAGACAAGAAACCATCAAAATCAAGGAGATTTTGTGACCTCAGCCACAACAGGTTCTTGTACTCGAATCTCCAAAGGGAAGGGAAAAAAAGTAAAAGTGAACTCTATGGACTACATCAAGGAAGGAGCAGTCATACAGCTGTGGAAACACTCAACATAATTAAAAAGCAACCTAACAAATTGGAAGAGATAGGGATGCCTGTATAGCTTGAGCATCTGTCTTTGGCTCAGGGAGTCGAGAGCTCTGGGATTGGGATCAGCATTGGGCTCCATGTGGGGAGCCCACTTCTCCCTCTGCCCATCTCTGAATCTCTCTCCCCATCTCTGATGAATAAATAAATAACATCTTCCAAAAGAATAAAAACAATGGGAGAAGAGATTTGCAAATCTATCTCCAGATACAGGCTGGTTTCCAAAATCGAAAAATAAATTACCAAACTAAACTACCAGAAAGTGAAAACTACAATCAGAAATGGGCAGACACATGAAGATTCACCTTGTCCTGATTGGAGTTGTAGACTGTCACTTTATATGAGGTAGGTCATCCACATACAAAATGAAATTTATTGTCTCCTCTAGGTCTGCCTTATATCAACTGCATGATTAAAACAGACAATGCATCCTGTAGACAAGAGGAAAATGCTTTCTGCCCCAGACTGGAGGACCTACCAGTAAACGTGGCAAGAAAACTACATAAAAAAAAAGAAAAGGTGGTAACCTGGAAAGAAAATAATTAGTTTTCCTATGACAATGTATTAATAGAGTCAATGAGTAAAAATGTCACATAAAAACTGGAAGAAATAACTCATGAGCTCAGCAAAAAAGTCAGTATATAAAATCAGCAAATAAAATAAAGATATATCCCTACATAATAACAACAAATTACGTATACAAGATTAACAAAATAATCCAATTGACACTAGCACCTAAAATAAATATTTAACATAAAAATTTAATAACAAGATGAAATATCTCCAGAAAATGACCTATACTGATGTGTCTTTTGAAATGCACCCAGAAATTCAAAAATAACTGTGCTTAGAACTGCATATAGTCAGAGGGCCATGTACACAAATTGCTATAGAATTGTGGTGCAATACATGTGTTGGCTTTAAATACACGAATGTAAGTCTGGAGCTGGTTATATAGTTAGAGGACATGCAAATAGGACCCTCCCTCCACTGATTAAACCAGGCCAGTCCCGACCCTGCAGCTGGGAGAGGAGCCCCAGCCCCAGGATCCCAAGGTGACCTGATTCAGTGATCAGGACACAATAGAGACAAACCACCATGAAGTGTGTGCTCGGCTGGGTTTTCCTTGTTGCTATTTTAAAAGGTAATTCATAGAGAACCAGAGACCTTGAGTCTGAGTGGAGGTGAGTGAGAGAAACTGGGGATGTGGGACAGTTTCCTGACCAGGATGTCTTGTGTCTGCAGGTGTCCAGGGTGAGGTGCAGCTGGTGGAGTCTGGGGGAGACCTGGTGAAGCCTGGGGGGTCCCTGAGACTCTCCTGTGTGGCCTCTGGATTCACTTTCAGTAGCTACTACATGAGCTGGATCCGCCAGGCTCCTGGGAAAGGGCTGCAGTGGGTCGCAGGTATTAGTGATAGTGGAGGTAGCACATACTACCCAGACGCTGTGAAGGGCCGATTCACCATCTCCAGAGACAACGCCAAGAACACGCTGTATCTGCAGATGAACAGCCTGAGAGCCGAGGACACGGCCATGTATTACTGTGCGAAGAACACAGTGAGGCGAACTCATTGTGAACCCAGACACAATCCTCCCTGTAGAAGGGCATCAGGACCACCAGGGGGTGCACACTCCTCACCACTTCTATCTTGAAATCCCAGGAGCAGGTGCAGAGGGTGGTTCTGGGCAGGTTTCCTGTCAGGGACGGGTCTTCCTCTCCAAGGAGCAGTTTCCCCGTGGGAGCCCCTCTGAACACTTGATTATGTGTTTACCTCTTCAGTCTCCTTCTTAGAGACCTAGAATTCAACTATAGCACTTGCACTTACTTGTGCTTAACTTTTCCTGACCCAAAATTTAAACCATTTACAATTAACACCATTCACATCATCTGAAACTTTTAATGAGTCCTAGTGGCGATCACTGTGGACCACAGGACCCCAAGCTAACATGCTGTCTTGCACATCGCGGTATAGAGGAATCCCCAATCAACACAAGCGATAACAGACATTCTACAAAAATGTTAATAACAGCCTGGGAGTGAGAGAGTTTCCCAGCATGACATGGTAGGGATGTGGACTCAGAGGTCATTCACACACACACACAATCACAAGAGTATAACCATTCATCACCTTCACCTTCATGTCTGATGAGAGCCAGGCAGGCCTCTCATCAGGTCATAAATGCCTGGATGGTGCCAGGGAAGGACACTGGCTCTGGGTATGTGTTGTGGGTCAGTGGTGGGGATGGGGTCCTGCTCCAGGAGGGGCTTGTGTGGAGTTAGTGTCCCAACTGCATCAAAAGAGGGAACCCTGGGTTATTGTTTGATTTCTTATCCTTTGGGTGGAGGAGAAGAATGAGGAAGGAATGTCAGGGAGCTGGCAGGCAATAAAGACTGGACATGGTGTGGGGAATCATTTCACTAAACAAGCATCAAACTGGAAGGACAAAAGAGAAGCATGGTCATTCTCAGTAGACAGATGTCTGAATCATAGGGAAAGGAGATGAATAATATCTGGAAGCAGCACGAAACTTTAAATGATAATGCCAATAGGCCAAGATCCTACCCAGGTCTCAGATGGAAGCTGTCCTCTTCCCAAGGTCACAGTCTGGTTCTGAAGGTCATGTATACACCATGTGCTCAGAGACCAGAAGGTTATACTGGATCAATGAAGGACCTCAGGATGAGGAGCTTGATTGGAGAACCTTCCACCTGCAGGGAATAACTCATCGATCCGTCTGGTGCGGATGTCAGGTCACTGTGCGTGACCTCTACCATGCCCATGTTGGAACCTAATGCCCATGAGATAGGGAATGAGGTGGAGCCTTCGGGGAACACTTTTGTAAGGAGGTGCAGCTTCATGATAGGATCAGGGCCCTTATACTCCAGGACTGGGAAAGTTCCCTGCACCCTGGCCCCATGTGAGGTGATGGTGAAAGGACGGGGTAGGAAGTGGGTGCTCTCCAGAGACCACATCTGCCTGCACCTGGACCTCAGACATCCCAGATTCCAGATCTGTGAGAAGGAGTGTCTGTTGTTTGATCCTCTCAGTCCATGTATGATGTTCCAGGAATGTGGACAGGCGAAAGTCCATTTTTTTCTTTGTTTAAATTGAATTTACCAATATTTACTACACACTCAGTGCTCATCATATCACGTCCCCTCCTTAACTCCCATCACCCAGTTCCCCCATCCCCCACCCGCTCTCTTCCAGCGACCCTCAGTTATTTTTCCCCCAGAGTTAAGTGTCTCTCATGATTTGTCTTCCTCTGTAATATTACCCCACTAAGTTTCACTCCTTCCCTTATGGTCTCTTTCAATATTTCCTATATTCCACATATGGGTGAGACCATATCATTGCCTTTCTGTGATTAATTTCTCTCAGTATAATAGCTCCAGGTCCATCCATGTTGAAGGAAATGTTATTTCGTGTTATTCATCATTTCTGACAGCTGTGTAATATCCAATTGTATATATAAACCACATATTTTGTATATTTTTATTGGAGTTCGATGTGCGAAACTTATTTCACTCAGCATAACGTCCTCCAATTGCATCCATGACAAAGCAAATGGTGGGTATTGATTCTTTCTGATGGAGGAACAACAACAATGGCAATGGCAAGGTCTCCAGCCCTGAAATCAGCTCCTTGCAGTAGCAAACCCAGTATCCCAGTCCCCCCAACTGGCCTACATGCTCCCAGGGCAGTGGGGGGCACTGACCTGCACAGCTTGGTGGCTCAGGCGGCAGGAGAGTCCTGGCTGTCCCTGGGGCAATGCAGCATCCTGGGGTTAGTCTTATGGGTGCCCTGGGATTCCGGGGCCATGCGCTTCTGGAATTGCGCTCCCGTGGCCCACACCTCCCAAAGGCCGCAATATACAGACCCCACTGTCCAGAGCCCCTGCCTGCCTGGCTTCTCCCAGATGCCCTACAGGCTGTGCTCCAGGTCTTTACCGGGACCTACCCACAAGTTTTGGTGCACTTTCCCCCATGGTGCAATTCCTCTTAGTTACTCTGGGAACCTGGAGGCTTCATTGCCCCTCCTGCGATTCTGTCCAATTTCCCTGCTAAGCGCTTTTCAGTTTGGGAAGAATCCAGTGTAGATTTTTTAAAGTTCCCACTTCTCTGGGGCTGGGCTTTCCTGTCCCAGAGGTTCTCACCCATCTTGCCACACTTCCTCTTATTTGAGTCCATATGCAATGATCTGCTACAGGGTCAAATGCTACAAATCCACTCACAAACTCTTAGAATTATTCACCATGACCAAGTAGGATTTATCCCCGGGACACAAGGCTGGTTCAACACTCGTAAAACAATCAATGTGATTCATCATATCAGCAAGAGAAAAACCAAGAACCATATGATCCTCTCATTAGATGCAGAGAAAGCATTTGACAAAATACAGCATCCATTCCTGATCAAAACTCTTCAGAGTGTAGGGATAGAGGGAACTTTCCTCGACATCTTAAAAGCCATCTACGAAAAGCCCACAGCAAATATCATTCTCAATGGGGAAGCACTGGGAGCCTTTCCCCTAAGATCAGGAACAAGACAGGGATGTCCACTCTCACCACTGCTATTCAACATAGTACTGGAAGTCCTAGCCTCAGCAATCAGACAACAAAAAGACATTAAAGGCATTCAAATTGGCAAAGAAGAAGTCAAACTCTCCCTCTTCGCCGATGACATGATACTCTACATAGAAAACCCAAAAACCTCCACCCCAAGATTGCTAGAACTCATACAGCAATTTGGTAGCGTGGCAGGATACAAAATCAATGCCCAGAAATCAATGGCATTTCTATACACTAACAATGAGACTGAAGAAAGAGAAATTAAGGAGTCAATCCCATTTACAATTGCACCCAAAAGCATAAGATACCTAGGGATAAACCTAACCAAAGAGGTAAAGGATCTATACCCTAAAAACTATAGAACACTTCTGAAAGAAATTGAGGAAGACACAAAGAGATGGAAAAATATTCCATGCTCATGGATTGGCAGAATTAATATTGTGAAAATGTCAATGTTACCCAGGGCAATTTACACGTTTAATGCAATCCCTATCAAAATACCATGGACTTTCTTCAGAGAGTTAGAACAAATTATTTTAAGATTTGTGTGGAATCAGAAAAGACCCCGAAGAGCCAGGGGAATTTTAAAAAAGAAAACCATATCTGGGGGCATCACAATGCCAGATTTCAGGTTGTACTACAAAGCTGTGGTCCTCAAGACAGTGTGGTACTGGCACAAAAACAGACACATAGATCAATGGAACAGAATAGAGAACCCAGAAATGGACCCTGAACTTTATGGTCAACTAATATTCGATAAAGGAGGAAAGACTATCCATTGGAAGAAAGACAGTCTCTTCAATAAATGGTGCTGGGAAAACTGGACATCCACATGCAGAAGAATGAAACTAGACCACTCTCTTTCACCAGACACAAAGATAAACTCAAAATGGATGAAAGATCTAAATGTGAGACAAGACTCCATCAAAATCCTAGAGGAGAACACAGGCAACACCCTTTTTGAAATTGGCCACAGTAACTTCTTGCAAGGTACATCCACAAAGGCAAGAGAAACAAAAGCAAAAATGAACTATTGGGACTTCATCAAGATAAGGAGCTTTTGCACAGCAAAGGAGACAGTCAACAAAACTCAAAGACAACCTACAGAATGGGAGAGGATATTTGCAAATGATGTATCTGATAAAGGGCTAGTTTCCAAGATCTATAAAGAACTTATTAAACTCAACACCAAAGAAACAAACAATCCAATATTGCCATTGGCAATATTGGAGAGCCACATGCAGAAGAATGACAGTGGACACTTGTTTTACATCATCCATAAAAATGGACTCAAAGTTGATGAAAGACCTAAATGTGAGTCAGGAAACCATCAGAATCCTCAGGAGAACACAGGCAGCACCTTTTCTACCTCAGCTGCAACCACTTCTAGACGTGTCTCCAGAGACAAGGGAAAACAAAGGACAATGAACTATGGCGACTTCATCAAGGAAAGAGCATTTTCACAGCAAAGGAATCACTCAAAGTAACTAAAAGGCCACCTAGAGAATGAGAGAAGATATTTGGAAATGTCTTATCAGATTAAAGGCTCGAATTCAAATCTAAAATGAACTTATCAATCTCAACACACACCAAAGATATATATCTCCCATCAGAATTGGGCAGAAGTTGTGAACAGACTTCCTGTCCTTCGTGAGGTCCCGCACCACACCATGTATTAGGGAGCTGATCCACATGCAAAATGAAATTCATTTGCTCTCCTAGATCTGCTATATATCAGATAAAATATTAGAGCGAAGAATCTGACAAATAACAGGGAAAATATTTATGTACCTAAATCTAAGATTACCCTTGAAATTAGGCAATAATAAAATAAAAGATATTAAAATCAGTCAACAGGAAGTTAAATAATTTGTTTGCATATACATAGTCAACGAGGAAAATCATTTCAAAAACCAATTACAAGTAACTAATGAGCTCAAAGAAAATTCAGGATATAAAATCAACATAGACAATAAAGTTAAATCCTATACACTAACAAATTCTCTGTATCAAATTTACAAAACAATCATCTCTATACTGGTACCAAAAATAAATATTTATGATTAAACTTCATTAAGCAAAGAAAATACTGTTTAAAAATGACCTTTTCTAATGAAAGACCTTTAAAAAGGAAAAGAAATGCAAAGATAAATACGTTGATGGATTACAACATCATAAATCCACTGTGAAACCCAAAGAAACTGGTCTGAGGTTGTGAAGCAATCTTTGTATATAACTTATTAAGAATCGAATCTAACTTGGCAAGTGACTATATAGTCAGCGGACATGCAAATAGGGTCTTCCCCACACTGATTAAACAAGCCCAGCCCAGACCCTGCAGCTGGGAGAGGAGCTCCAGCCCCAGGATCCCCAGGTGACCCCATTCAGTGCTCAGGGCACAACACAGACAAACCACCATGGAGTCTGTGCTCTGCTGGGTTTTCCTTGTCGCTATTTTAAAAGGTAATTCATGGAGAACCAGATACCCTGAGTCTGTGAGTGGAGGTGAGTGAGAGAAACAGGATGTGGGACAGTTTCCTGACCAGGATGTCTTGTGTTTGCAGGTGTCCAGGGTGAGGTGCAGCTGGTGGAGTCTGGGGGAGACCTGGTGAACCCTGGGGGGTCCCTGAGACTCTCCTGTGTGGCCTCTGGATTCACCTTCAGTAGCTATGCCATGCACTGGGTCCGCCAGGCTCCCGGGAAGGGGCTGCAGTGGGTCGCAGTCATTAGCAATAGTGGAGGTAGCACAGGCTACGCAGACGCTGTGAAGGGCCGATTCACCATCTCCAGAGACAACGCCCAGAACACGCTGTATCTGCAGATGAACAGCCTGAGAGCTGAGGACACGGCCGTGTATTACTGTGTGAAGTCCACAATGAGTCGTCCTCAGTGTGAGCCCAGACACAAACCTCCCTGTAGAAGGGGATCAGGACCACCAGGGGGTGCAACCTCCTCACCACTTCTGTCTTGAAGGCCCAGGAGCAGGTGTAGAGGGTGGCTCTGGGCAGGTTTCATGTCAGGGTCTGGGCTTCCTCTCCAAAGAGCAATTTCCCCAAGGGAGTCTCTCTGGGCACAGGATTCTGTGCTTCTGTATTCAGTCTCTAACTTACAAACTTTGTTGTCATAGAAAGAGAAATATTCCAACGTCCAAAAAATGGCAGTGCCTCTTGCTTTCCTTATTCCTTATTCAGTTTCTGATTTGGAAAGTTGGTTGGTTTTAGCCAACAACTCTTCTTATATGCTCAAGGACAAGATATAAAATTTCTTACTACTGTCCATAAAAACCAGTGTATTACCCATATGTCCATTTACCACAACTTCTCCTTTATAAGAGTCCCAGCTGTATACATGGAAAATGAAACAACCACCCAGCTCACTGTGCAATGATTTTATTTTATTTTATTTTGTATATTTTTATTGGATTTCAATTTGCCAACATATACCATAACACTCAGTGCTTATCCCGCCAAGTACCCCCCTCACTGCCGGTCACCCAGTCACCCCAACCCTCCGCTGACCTCCCCTTCCACTACCCCTTGTTCATTTCCCAGAGTAAGGATTCTCTCATGTTCTGTATCCTTCCCTGATATTTCCTGCTCATTTTCCTTCCTTTCTCCTTTTTTCCCTTTCTCAATTTTTTACATTCCCTGAATAAATGCGACCATATGTTTGTCATTTTCCCATTGACTTACTTCACTCAGCATAATACCCTCCAGTTCCATCCACGTTGTTGCAAAGGGTGGGTATTCTTCGTTTCTAATACGCAAGGATTTTAGAAACAACATAAAGTTCATGCTGGTCATGACAGTACAAAGGGCTCAAAACTCAAATGGAGAGAAGATGGAGTGCAGGTGTGACTTCAGTCTTGAACCACTCTCACAGAATCAATATCAGTGGGAATCTGGGAAAGCAAGGGACCCCAAGAAGTACGTTGTGAGGATGTGTAGTCTGAAGAGCCCCCCAAACACACACAGACACTAGAGTACAAACCTTTATCACCTTCATCATCATGTCTGTTGAGAGCAGGGCAGGCCTCTCAGCACGTCATAAGTGCTTGGATTTTGGAAGGACACTGGCTCGTGGTGTGTGTCGTGGGGCAGTGGTAGGGACGAGGTCCTCCTCCAGGAGGGGCTTGTGTGGAGTCATTGTCCCACCTGCATCAAAGGAGGGAATTCAATGGTTCCTGCTGGATTTCCCATGGGTGGGGAAGGAGGAGAAGAGGGAGGACTGGTGATCACAGGTGTCAGCAGGTGACACTCAAAGATATGGTGTGATGACAAGTTAAACTAAACTATTATGAAAACTGAGAGAACAAAGGTGGAGGAGAACTTTCCACCTGCAGGGATAACTCATGGATCCTTCAGGTGCTGATATCAGCTCACTCTGTGTGGCCTCTACATCCCTGTTTTGGAACCTAACGTCCATGTGATGGGAGGATGTGGTGGGGCCTGAGGGGAGCACTTAGGTCAGGAGGTGCAGCCTCATGATGGGATCAGGGACCTTATACACCAGGACTAGGAAGCTCCCTGCCTCTTGCCCTCATATGAGGTGACAGGGAAAGGAGAGGCTAGGACGTGGGCGCTCTCCAGATACCACATCTGCTGCACCTGGACATCAGACATCCCATACTCCAGAGCTGTGAGAATGAGTGTCTGTTGTTTAATCCACAGAGTCTGGGAATGCAGTGACATCACCCAGAAACACTTAAAGAGGGCCTCACGTCTTATTTGTCCTTTACAATCTGGTCCCAGGAAAACACTCCGGTTATGAAAAAATAGAGCAGGAAACCCACACCTGGACTCACTGTCCTCAGCCACCATCCATGCTCCTGTCCTTAGTTGCTGTGCATCACGATTGTGCCACACATTCTTCCTACAACCCCGGGGTTCATTAGACCCATTAGTCCTGGGATTCCTCCTTTTTTTTACCACCTGTGCACCTTCAAGGCAACACTTTCCCATGGAAGCGGACATCAAAAGGTTCAGATTTTCCTCTCTGCTGCTCATACTATTGTGCAGAATATTCTGGATCAGTCTCCTGTCATCATCGCCACAGCTATATGTCCCCATGACAACATTCACACCTCCTACGTCCAAAAGGTGGTCGATTTTCTACATGTCGACTTGCAGTTTTTGTTCTCCCTGACCTCTGAGTGATTTCATCAGAAATCAGAATGATTGCATAACTACCTATCATGTTCCAGTTACAAGACAAGCTCAAGGACCCTGATCCAGGATCTTAACTCCCTCCCAATGCTGTTATAGCAGCGACCATGTGGGGAATTCCCTCTGGTGTAGCCTCTGGATTCACCTGCAGTATCTCCCTCACCTCCCTCTCCTGTGTGGCCTCTAGATTCACCTGCAGTAGCTACTACATGTACCGGATCCACCAAGCTCCAAGGAAGGGGCTGCAGGGGGTCACACGGATTAGCTATGATGGAAGTAGCACAAGCTACGCCGACGCTATGAAGGGCCAATTCATCATCTCCAGAGAAAACGCCAAGAACACACTGTATCTGCAGATGAACAGCCTGAGAGCCAAGGACACGGCTCTCTATTCCTGTGCAAGGAACACTGTGAGGCGACCTCAGTGTGAGCCCAGACACAAACATCCCTGTAGAAGGGGATCAGGACCACCAGGGGGTGCACACTCCTCACCACTTCTGTCTTGAAGGCCCAGGAGCAGGTGCAGATGGAGGTTCTGGGCAGGTTTCCTGTCAGGGTCTGGGCTTCCTCTCCATGGAGCAGTTTCCCCCAGAGAGTCTCTATGAACACTTGGTTATGTGTTTACCTCTTCAGTCTCTTTCTTAGAGACCTAGAAATTCAACTATAGCACTTGCACTTGTACTTAAATTTCCTGACCTGAAATATTAATCAATTACAAATAACTCCATTCACATCATCTGAACATTTTCATGAGTCCTAGTGGCACTTCCTGTGGATCACAGGACCCCAAGCTAACATGCTGTCTGCACATGATGGGATAATGGAATCTTCAATCAAAACAGTGGAAAAAGACATTCTATAAAAATGTTATTAACGTCCGGGGAGTGAGAAAGATTCCCAGCATGAAATGGTAGGGAGGTGGACTCAGAGGTCATTCACACACACACACACACACACACACACACACACAATCACGAGAGTATAAGCTTTTATGACCTTCAACTTCATGTCTGATGAGAGCTAATCCGGCCTCTCATCACGTAATGCCAGGAAGGTGCCAGGGAAAGACACTGGCCCTAACTCTGGGAGTGCTGTGAGTCAGTGGTGGGAACGGGATCCTGCTCCACGGCATTTTGGGAGGAACAGGGGCCTTAGGGGAGCACTTTGGTCAGGAGGTGCAGCCTCATGATTGCATCAGAGTCTTTATACACAAGGACTGGGAATGCTCCCTGCACCCTGAACCTATGTGAGGTGACGGGGAAAGGACGGGCAAGGACGTGGGTGCTCTCCAGACAGCATATCTACCTGCACCTGGACCTCAGTCTCCCCAGACTCCAGAATTGTGAGAATGAGTGTCTGTTTTGTAATCCACCCAGTCCATGTAGGATGTTCCAGCAGGGGGCACAGGCTAGTCTCAATTATTTTTTTTCTGATTAAATTGAATTTACCACATTTACTATGCACTCAGTGCTCGTCACATCATACACTCCCCTTAACTTCCATCTCTCAGTTATCCCATACCCACCCCCTCCCTTCTAGTGACCCTCAGTTTATTTTTTCCCAGTTAAGTGTCTCTCAAAATTTGTCTTCTTCTGTAGTGTTAACCCACTAAGTTTCACTATTTCACTTATGGTCTCCTTCAATATTTCTTATATTTCACATATGAGTGAGGCCATATCATTGCATTTTGGTGATTGATTTATTTCTCTCAATATAGTGCCTCCAGTTACATCCATGTTTAAGGAAATGTTATTTTATGACATCCATCACTTCTGACGGTTGTGCAATATTCCACTGTATATATAGACCACATCTTCTCTATGCATTCATCTGCCAATGAACACCGAGGCGCCTTCTACATCTTCATCACTCTTCTGTAGAAGGGCATCATGACTCCTCCCAGAGTTTTGCTATTGTGGCCTTTGCTGAACTTTGGGCATCAAGTGTCACTTCATTAAAATGAACATCCTGAGAGGCAGACTGATTCCCACCAGGGCATGATATGAAAATGGACCCTGAAGGACACACACACATACACTCTCTCACATGCACACACCACACAGACACAAGTGTATAAAACCTTTATCATCTTCCACCTGAGGGTATTATTTATTTCCCTTAACCTTTCCTCATGATCTTTTAATAGTTTTTCTGTTTTATCCTTAGCTGCCTTCCTTAAAATCAACGTATGTTCTATGTTGCTCATTCTTTCTTCCACCACATTAACCCTCAGTGTTAGGAACTCCAGTTCGGATTGCATCTCATCTAATTGATTTTTAATTTCAGCCTGATAGATCTAAATTCTGCAGTCATGAAGTCTCTTAAATCTTTTTTTTTCTTCTTTTTTTCTCTTTTTTTCTTTTTCTTCTTCTAAAATTTTTATGCTTTTTTTCTAGAGTCACAAGTAGTCTTATAATCAAAAGATGAATGGATAAAGATGTGGTTTATGGATACAAAGGAATATTACTCAGGAATTAGAAATGACAAATACCCACTATTTGCTTTGACATGGAGGGACCTGGAGGGTATTGTGCTGAGTGAAATAAGTCAAACAGAGAAGGACAAACATTATATGGTCTCATTCATTTGGGGAATATAAAAAATAGGGAAAGGGAATAAAGGGAAAGGAGAAAAAATAAGTGAAAATATCAGTGAGGGTGACAAAAACTGACAGACACCTAACTCTGGGAAATGAACAAGGGGTAGTGGAAGGGGAGGTGGGCGGAGGGTGAGGGTGACTGGGTGATGGGCACTGAGGGGTGCACTTGGCGGGATGAGCACTGGATGTTGGGCTATATGTTGGCAAATTGAACTCCAAAAAAATAATAAAATAAAATAAAACAAAACTGTAATAAAGGATGAAGAAGAATACTATATCATAAATATGGCTTCTCCAACAGAAGATCTATCTTTTCTAAAGTTTCCTACCGCTAACTTTGGAGAAGACAAGTGCACAAACCAATTAACCCTAATTTTAATGACACTCATGGCTACTGTTATGTTAACAGTGGGGAGTTCAATGTCCCCCTAACATCAGTGAGAATCATCTAAGCAGAAGCTCAACAAGGAAACAAGGGGTTTGAGAGACATAGGGGATTGGACGTATGTAACAAATGTATTGGAGCATTTTTCTTAAAGCAGAATACACGTTCTCAATTGTACATGGAATTACTGCAGAATTGATCATATGCAGGTCACAAGTCATGTGTCAAGTGGTACAGAATGGTTGAATTCACGCTATGCATATTTTCAGACAAATATGCTATGAAACCAGAGGTCAAACTCAATAGAACAAGGAAGGGCCCGAAGTGACAATTACAAACCACATCACACCAGTGAGAATGGTGAAAATCAACAAGACAGGAAACAACAAGTGTTGGAGAGGATGTGGAGAAAGGGTAACCTTCTTGCACTGTTGGTGGGAATGTGAACAGGTGAGGCCACTCTGAAAAACTGAGTAGAGTTTCCTCCAAGAGTTAAAAATAGATCTGCCATAAGACCCAGCAATTGCACTGCTGGGGATTTGCCCCAAACATACAGATGCAGTGAAACACTGGGCCACATGCACCCCGATGTTTATAGCTGCAATTTCTACAATAGCCAAACTGTGGGAGGAGCCTCGGTGTCCATTAACAGATAAATGGATAAAGAAGTTGTGGTCTATGTATACAATGGAATATTACTCAGCCATCAGCGAGGAGGAACACTCAACATTTGCTTCAACGTAAGTGGAACTGGAGGGTATTATGCTGAGTTAAGTACGTCAATCACAGATTACAAACATTATATGGTATCATTCATTCAGGTAATATAAAAAATTGTGTAAAGGATTATAGAGGAAATCAGGAAAAATAAGTGGGAAAAATGAGAGAGGGTGACAAAACACGAGAGGCTCCTAACTCTAATAAATGAAAAATAAGTAGTGGGAGGAGAAGTAGGAGGGGGTATGGGGTGACTGGTTGATGGGCATTGAGGGGCTACTTGACAGAATGAGCTCTGGATGCTATGCTATATGCTGGAAATGAACCTTCAATAAAACATGTATAACAAATAATTGTAGATAATATAGTATTGAAGTAGCTATGGGTCAATGAAGAAATTAAAGAAGAACTTAAGCAAAATTTTAATCAATGAAAATTAAATCACAACATGGTAAGGCTTTGGGACACATCAAAAGCAATCCACAGAGGGAACCGAGCAGTACAGGTCTTCCTCAAAAACAGGAAAAATCTAAAACAAGCAAGATAAACTAGCACCTAAAGGAGCTGGAGAAAGAGATAAGAGAAAGCCTAAATCAAACAGGAGAAGTAATGATTAGAGTAGAACTCAAGTATATAGGAATTACAAGAAGATAAACAAACCTCATAGCTAATATTATGAAAATGCTAGTAAGTATAAGAAAACACTAGACAGATTTGACATTGAAAAGTGAAAGTACCCAAACTAATAAAATCATGAATGCATGAGAAGAGATTACAACGAACACCCAAGAATTACAAGCAAGTGTTAGAAGAAATTATGAGCACTTATAAGCCAACATATTGGGTGATCTGGAGAAACAGATGCAATCCTAGGAACATAAAGACAACCAAAATAGAAACAGCAATGAAGGGATAAGCTGCACAGAACAATTACCTGGATATAAAAATCAATCATAATTAATAATCTCCCAAAAGCATGATTACATGGACAGATGGTTCCCCAGGGAAATTCCACAAGAACAATCAATATCTATTCTTCTAAAACTATTCCAAATAATAGTAATTGAAGGAAAACTTCCAGACTTGTTCTCTAATGTCAGCATTACCTTGACCCCAAAACCAAACATCCCAGTAAGAAGGAGAATTACAGAAAAGGACTATTAATGTTTCTGGATGCAAATTTCTCACCAAGATACTAACCATCAGATTCCAACAGTATTTTAATGGGATTATTCATGGCACTGAACCAATGAGCTTAATTCCTGGGCTGCAAGGGTGGTTCAGTATGTGGTCAACCGATCATTATGATAATCCCATAATAAAAGAAAGGATAAGAGCCATTTTATCCTCTCAACTGGTACCCAAAAATAATTTGACAAAAGACATTATCCTTTTTTCATAAAAACCTTTTCCCAGAGCAGCCCAGGTGGCTCAGTGCTGTGGCGCTACCTTTGGCCCAAGGCATGGTCCTGGAGACCTGGGATCGAGTCTGCATCTGGATCCCTGCATAGGGCCTGCTTCTCCCCCTGCCCCCCTCTCATGAATAAATAAATAAAATTTATTTAAAAAATACCTTTTCCTGTATAGGGATAGGGGGTACACCCAAATTCAAAAAAGCCATCTACAGAAGATACAAAAAGAATGTGATCTTCCACATGGAAAAACTGAGAGCTTTTCTCAAGATCAGGAACATGACAGGAATTGCACTGTCACCACTGTTATTCAATATAGTACCAGAAGTCCGAGCCTGAACAATCAGAAAAAAATTGAAAGTCATCCAAATCAGCAATGAAAAATCAACTTTCACTCTTCAGATACGACAAGTTACTTTAAGAACAAACCCCAAGACTATCGAAAAGTTGCTAGACCTGATACAGGAATTCAGCAAAACCTGAGCATACAAAATCAATACAAGGAAGTCAGTTGCATTCCTATATCCTACAAATGAAACAGAAGAGAAAACAAGGACAATGAATCCCAATTATAATTGCATCAAAGCATCAGATAATGAGGAATAATCCTAACCAAACACAGAAAGGATGTGTAGTCTAAAATTTCTAAAATACGTGTGAAAGACATTAAAAAGACACAAATATACAGAAAACATTCTATTCTCATGGATTGGAAGAATAAATATTGATATAATGTCTATGCTACCAACAGCAATCTACACATTCAATATAAACCCTATCAAAACACCACCATCATTTTTCTAGTAAATGGCAATAATAATCCTAATAATAATCCTAAAAAGTAAATAATCCTAAAATTTGTAAGCAAACAAAAGGATTCTGTCTCAGCAAAAGAATGTGGAAAAAACAGGAGAAGGCATCACAATTGCAGATTTAAAAGTTGTGGTCATCAAGACAGTATAATAGTGGCAGTAAAACATGCACATGGTCAATGGAATAGAACAGAGAACCCAGAAATGGACACACAGCTCTGTGGTCAACTTATCCTTGTCAAGGTACAAAACTCTATCGACTGAAAAAAGGACAATCTCTTCAAAAAGTGGTGTTGGGAATATTGGACAGCTACAAGTAGAAGAATGAATCTGGCCACATTCTTACACTCCACATAAACATAAACTCAGAGTAGATGAAAGACCTAAATGTGAGGCAGGAAACCATCAAAATCAAGGAGATTTTGTGACCTTGCCCACAACAGGTTCTTGGGACTCGAATCTCCAAAGGGAAGGAAAACAAAAGCAAAATTGAACTCTATGGTCTACACCAAGGGAGGAGCTGTCGTACAGCTATGGAAACACTCAACATAATTAAAAGGCAACCTAACGAATGGGAAAAATTAGGGACGCCTGTGGATCTTGAGCATCTGTCTTTGGCTCAGGGAATGAGCCCAGAGCCCTGGGATTGAGACCAGCATCAGGGTCCCTGAGGGGAATCCACTTCTCCCTCTGCCCATGTCTCTGCATCTCTCTCTGTCTCTCATGAATAAATAAATAAAATCTTCCAAAAATGAATGGGAGAAGATATTTGCAAGTCTATCTTTAGATTAAGGGTTTCCAAATTTGACAAATTATCAAAATAGAGGAGGGGCAAGATGGCGGAAGAGTAGGGTCCCCAAATCACCTGTCCCCACCAAATTACCTAGATAACCGTCAAATCATCCTGAAAATCTACGAACTCGGCCTGAGATTTAAGGAGAGAACAGCTGGAATGCGACAGTGAGAAGAATTCGCGCTTCTATCAAGGTAGGAAGACAGGGAAAAAGAAATAAAGAAACAAAAGGCATCCAAGGGGAAGGGGCCCCTGCCAGGGCGAGTGTCCCCAGGACAGGAGAGCCCCGTCCCGGAGAAGCAGGAGTTTCACCAATCTTCCCGGGCTGAAAGGCGCTCTCAGGGATTTTTAAATCACAATCATACAATCCAGTATGTCTCTCAAACCCCTTGTTTCCCTGTAAAGCTTTGGGACACATCAAAAGCCATCCACAAAGGGAACGACGGAGCAATACAGGTCTTCTCCAGGACCTGATTGAAATGGAAGCATATCCAGTGCATTAGCAGAGTGAAGATGAGGGTAAAACGTATTGCCAGGCTGCTGCTCCCCATGTTTCCCCCCACTCCACCTGCACAGGCCCCGTCCTTGGTCATGGGCTGGTGAAGATGGATGGGTAGACATGTGGACACCTGTGTCTCAAATCTGACCGTGCACATCAAAATATCCATGGACGATTGTTAACAGCATGTAAACATCGTGCACATATCTCTAGAACATGGACATGAGGTCCCACAAAAAGGCTCACTGTTCCTCCTACACAGATTCAATCCCCATGCTGCTGGATCCTACGTGCTATCACATGAGGCAGGATATTGACGAAGATTGATGGCAAATCAAACTCCAATAAAAGTATACATTAATCAATCAATTAATTAATTAAAATTATTTTATAAATTAAAAATAGTATATATGTTTATTTTTCACACCCTTTTCTAACTTGGCTACAGCAACTTCTTGCAGTATTCATTTATAAAGGCAAGAGAAACAAAAGCAAAGTTGAATTATTGGGACTCCCGCAAGATAAAATGCTTCTGCACATCAAAAGAAACAGTCAACAAAACGAAAAGACAACATACAGAATGGGAGCAGATATTTGCCAATGATCTAACAGATTAAGGGGTAGTATCCAAGATCTATAAAGAGCTTATTAAACTCAACAGCAAAGAACAAAAGAATCTGAGTAGGCTCCCAGAAGGGTCAGTCAAACTAGAGAAAAAAAATAAACCTTCGATTTCTATAAAAGTAATCTGCTCTGCAGAAAAAAGAAAATCAAGGGCTGGATGCAAATTATAATTGCACCAGAAATCATCAGGTAATGAGGAAAAATCCTAACCAAGAGCGATGGATGTATGGTCTAAACATTCCAGAAAACTTACAAACTACAGTAAGGAATATACGAGTAGATAGAACATATTTATTCTCATAGATTAGAAGAATGAATAATGATAAAATATCTATGCTACCAAGAGCAAGTAACACATTCAAAGCCATCCATATTAAAATATCACCAGAATTTTTCAAAGAGCTAGAGAAAACAATCAGAAAATATTTAGGGAACCACAAAGAGCTCAAATAGCCAAAGCAACACTGAAAAATTAAAGCAAGGCTGTAGACATCCTGATTCCGGTTGTTGAGGTAAATTACAGCATTGTGATAATCAGGACCCTATGGCACTGGCACAAATACAGACGTATAGATAAATAGAAAAGTTTGAGATCGCAGAAATGGAACCTGAAGTCTGTGGTCATAAACCCTGACAAAGCAGGAAAGCATATCCAATGGAAAAAAAGAAAGTCTCTTGAACAAATGGCAATATTGGAGACCCACATGCAGAAGTATGAAATGGGACACTTTTTTTACATCATTCACAACAATGGACTCAAAGTTGATGTAGGATCTAAATGAGTTGGGAAACCATCAGAATCCTCAGGAAAACACAGGCAGCTCCTTTTCTACCTCAGCTATAACCACTTCTAGATTGTCTCCAGAGGCAAGGGAAAGAAAAGGAAAATGAAGTATGGGGACTTCATCAGGGAAAGAGCATTTTCACAGCAGAGGAAACACTCAGTGTATTTTTTAATGAATTTTTATTTATTTATGATAGTCACACACACACACACACAGAGGCAGAGACACAGGCAGAGGGAGAAGCAGGCTCCATGCCCCGGGAGCCCGACGTGGGATTCGATCCCAGGTCTTCAGGATCCTGCCCTGGGCCAAAAGCAGGCGCCAAACCGCTGCGCCACCCGGGGATCCCTCACTCAGTGTAATTAAAAGGCAACCTACAGAATGGGAGAAGATATTTGGTAATGTCTTATCAGATTAAAGGCTCGAATTCATATGTAAAATGAACGTATCAAGCTCAACAGGCACCAGTATCTTCAATGAGAATTGGGCAGAATTTGTGAACAGACTTCCTGTCCTGTCCTGAGATCCCACATCACACCATACATTATGGAGCTCATCCTCATGTAAAACGAAATTCATTCATTCTTGTAGATTTGCCATACATCAAACAAAATATTAGAAGAAAGTGTCTGACAGAAACGAAAGAAAACATCAATGCCCCTAAGTCAAAGATTACTGTAGAAATTAGGCAATAATAAAATAAGAGATTTTAAAATCATTCAACAGAAATAAAATAATTTCTTTACATAAACATAATCAACGAGGAAAATCATTCCAAAAAAAAAAAACACTTAAAAGTAAGTAATGAACTCAGGGAAAATTCAGGATATCAAATCAAAATAGACCAAAAGTTAATTTCTACACACTAACAACCAATTTTCTGTATAAAATAAACAAAACATTCCCCTTTACACTGGAATCAAAAATAAATATTTATGATTACACTACATTAAGGAGCGAAATGCTCTTTAAAAATGAACTATATTAATGAGAGACTTTCAAAAAGGCACAGAAATGTGAACATAAATACGTTGATGGTTTAGAACATCATAAATCCACTGTGCCACCAAAGGAAAGTGATCTACGGTTGTGAAGTAATGCTTGCATATAACTTGTAAAGAATTGAATCTAAGACTGGAGCTGGTTATATAGTCAGAGGACATGCAAATCGGGCGCTTCCTATACTGATTAAACCAGCCCAGCCCTGACCCTGAATCTGCAGAAGAGCCCCAGCCCCAAAATCCCCAGGTGACACCATTCAGGGCTCAGGGCACAACACAGACAAACCACCATGGAGTCTGTGCTCTGCTGGGTTTTCCTTGTCACTATTTTAAAAGGTAATTCATGGAGAACAAGGGACCTTGAGTATGTGAGTGCAGGTGAGTGAAAGAAACAGGGGATGTGGGACCATTTCCTGACCAGGATGTCTTATGTCTGCAGGTGTCCAGGGTGAGGTGCAGCTGGTGGAATCTGGGGGAGACCTGGTGAAGCCTGGGGGGTCCCTGAGACTGTCCTGTGTGGCCTCTGGATTCACCTTCAGTAGCTACTACATGAGCTGGGTCCGCCAGGCTCCAGGGAAGGGGCTGCAGTGGGTCGCATACATTAGCTATGATGGAAGTAGCACAAACTACGCAGACGCTGTGAAGGGCCGATTCACCATCTCCAGAGACAACGCCAAGAACACGCTGTATCTGCAGATGAACAGCCTGAGAGCCGAGGACACGGCCGTGTATTACTGTGCGAGGGACACAGTGAGGGGACCTCAGTGCGAGCCCAGACACAAACCTCCCTGTAGAAGGGGATCAGGCCCACCAGGGGGTGCGCACTCCTCACCACTTTTGTCTTGAAGGCCCAGGAGCAGGTGCAGATGGATGTTCTTGGCAGGTTTCCTCCCGGGGTCTGGGCTTCCTCTCCAAGGAGCAGTTTCCCCCAAGGAGTCTCTCTGAACACTTGATTGTGTGTTTACCTATTTAGTCTCTTTCTTAGAGACTTAGAATTCAACTATAGCACTCGCACTTACTTGTACTTAACTTTTCCTGACCCGAAGTATGAATCAATCTCAAATAACTCCATTCGTGTCATCTGAACATTTTCATGAGTCATTTTGGCGCTCTCTTTGGATCACAGGACTCCATGATAACTGTTGTCTTGCACATCACAGTATTCAGTAATCTCCATTCACTCAAGAGAAAAGAGACATTCTTAAAAATGTTAATAACAGCCTGAGAGTGAGAAAAATTCCCAGCATGACATGGTAGGGAGGTGGACTCTGAGGTCAGTCACACACACACAATCACGAGAATGTAAGCTTTAAATACCTTCACCTTTATATCTGATGAGAGCCAGGCAGGCCTCTCATCACGTCACAAATGCCTGGATGATGCCAGGGTGGTTACTAGCTTAGATGTGTGTTGTGGGTCAGTGTTGGGGACAGGATCTTGCTCCATGGGATTTGGGGAGGAGGAGGTGCCCCAGGGGAGCACTAAGTTCGGGAGGTGTAGCCTCATGATTCGATCTGGGCCCTAATACACCAGGACTGGGAAAGCTCCCTACAACCTGGCCCCATGTGAGGTGATGGGGAAAGGACAGTCTAGGACATGGGTGCTCTCCAGACACCACTTGGGCCTGCACCTGGACCTCAGACATCCCAGATTCCAGATCTGTGAGAATGAGTGTCTTTTGTTGATCCATCCAGTCCATGTATAATGTTCCAGGAGTTGGGACAGGCTAAAGTCATTTTTTCTTTGTTTAAATTGAATTTACCAATATTTACTACACACTCAGTGCTCATCACATCACGTGCCCTCCTTAACTCCAATCACCCAGTTCCCCCATCCCCTCCGTTCCAGTGGCCCTCAGTGTTTTTCCCCAGAGTTAAGTGTCTCTCATGATTTTTCTTCTTCTGTAGTATTACCCCAGCTAAGTGTCACTTCTTCCTTTATGGTCTCTTTCAATATTTTCTATATTCCACATATGAATGGAACCATATCATTGCCTTTCTGTGATTAATTTCTCTCAACATAATACCTCCAGTTCCACCCATGTTGAAGGAAATGTTATTTCAGTTATTCATCATTTCTGACAGCTGTGTAATATCCCATTATATATATAAACCACATTTTGGGTATACTTTTATTGGAGTTCGATTTGCCAACATATATTATAACAGCCAGAACTCATTCCTCCAATTGCCCTCCTCAGCTCCTGTCATCCAGGGACCCCAACTCCCGGACCATCTCCCCTTCCACTCTCCTTGTTTTCTTTTTATTTTCCCCATAGTTAGGAGTTTCTCATGTACTGTCACTGTCTCTGATAATTCCCACTCATTCTATCCCCTTTCCCCTTTATCCCCTTCCGCTATTTCTTATATTCTTTGTATGAGTGAAACCATATAATGTTTGTCCTTCTCTGAATCACTTACTTCCCTAAGCATAATACTCTCCACGTCCATCCACGTTGAAGCAAATGGTGGGTAATCGTCTTTTCTAATGGCTGAGTAATGTCCCAGTGTATATATAGACCATATCTCCTTTATCCATTCATCTGCTGATGGACATTGAAGCTCCGTCCGCAGTTTCTTTATTGACTCTTCTGTAGAAGGTTCTCATGATTCCTCCCACATTAGACTATTGTGGACATTGCTGCAGTGAACATTGGGGTGAAGGGGTCTCTTCATTTCATTAAATTTGTGTATTTTGGGTAAATGCCCTGTAGTGTAGTGGCTGCATAATAGGGTGGCTTTATTCTCACTTTTTCAGGACATTCCATTCTGTTTTCTGGAGTGTCTGAACAAGCCTGCATTCCCACAAAAAGTGGAAACTTCCACTTTCTGGATATCCTCGCTTATATTTTTTGTTTCCGGCCTTGTTACTTTATCCATTCTGAGTTGTATAAGTGGGATCTTAATGTGGTTTTCATTTGTATTTCCCTGATGACAAGTCTTGTGGATCACTTTTCTCATCTGCCTGTTGGCCATGTTAGGTCTTCTCTGGAGAAATGTCTGTTTGTGCATCCTCTCCATTTCTTGACTGAATTGTTTTGTTGGGTGCTGACTTTGTTAAGGAAATATCTTGTCCTATTCTATAGGTTGCCTTTTATTTTGTCGCCTGTTGCATTGTTGTACAGATTCTACCTTGATGAAGTCCTAATAGTTTACTTTCCCTGTGTTTCCCTGTTGTTTCCTATGCTTTTTGAGAGGTGCCTTGATAGCAGTCACTGAAGC
Source organism: Otocyon megalotis megalotis (assembly GCA_017311455.1). Lineage (NCBI taxonomy): Eukaryota > Metazoa > Chordata > Mammalia > Carnivora > Canidae > Otocyon > Otocyon megalotis. The sequence continues at coordinate 41,947 of JAEUCK010001765.1, forward strand.
TGAGGTCAAAAAGTTGCTACCAAAAAAATAAGTTGCTACCTGAATTCTCCTCTAGAAGTTTGATGGATTACTGTCTCAGATTTTGGTACTTCATCCATTTTGAGATTATGTTTGTGTTTGGTGTAGCCGAATGGTCCACATTCATTCTTATGCAGGTGGCGGTACAATTTTTTTCAGATCCATGTATTGATGAGACTTTTTTTCATTTATATTTTTTCTTGCTTATTGAGGAGGAGTTGCCCATAGAGTTGTGGGTTCATTTCTGCATTTTATGCTCTGTTCCATTGATCTATATGTTGTTTTAGGCAGTACCAGGCTATCTTGATGATAAAGACTTTATAATAGAGCTTGTCTGCAAATATTGTTTTGCCCAACAGCTGTAGGATTTTTTTTGGCCGAAAACGTTTCTACCTATTTGGCTGTCTAGGAAAGGAATTGAAGAAGACACAAAGAGATGGAAAACCTTCCATGCTTATGGATTAGAACAATGAATATTGTCAGGGCACCTGTGTTGCTCAGAGTTTGAGGGCCTGCAATTAGCTTGGCTGATCCTGGGTTCCTGGGATGGTGTCCTGAATCAGGCTTTTGGAAAGGATCCTGCTTCTCCCTCTGCCTATGTCTCTACCTCCATCTGTGTGACTCTCCTGAATAAAAAAGTAAATATCTAAAACAAAACCAAAAATAAGTATTGTGAAAATCTCTATGCTGCCCAGAACCTTCTATGTATTCGACGAAATCTGTATGAAAACATCTGGACATTTTTCACAGAGTATGAACATGTAATCTTAAGATTATTATGGCACACACAGAGATATGAGGGACACATTGATGCTGTGGCATTGCCCTGCTGTATTTGTTTTGAAAAGTATCCGTTAGCCTCCCTCATCCAGTGAAGGGTGCATTTCTCACCTGGATCTAGGATTAACCTGTTGCAAACCATAGGTATCTGTTAAAAACTCACAGTGGACACCCAGAAGGAGAAAAATGATACAAGAGAGTCAGAGATACTCAGACACTTTGGAACTTCAGTTTAAGGATGTTCTTTTACAACATTTCCAGAAGATGAGGATGTGATGACCCTGTGGGATATGTGTCTTACCATCAGCTTACAGGGCTGTGTTGTACTGATGGCTGTGACGTGTGTGCCTTGTCACTGGTGAACATTTGGTGTCCTGTGTCCTCATTTCAAACCCACCTGCATCTGTGAGTCTCCCCCTGGACATGAGATCAGATTCCTTTAGGATTTCCTCAATGGAACCCCTCGAGGGACCTACATGACTTGTTTACTCTTTATCATTTTATATAGATGCAAACATTTTTGTCATGGGATATGCAGCAACCAGGTAACATGACTTGGTCATGTCAGTATCTAACAGCTCTACCATCCTATTCCATAGTCTACATATGAACTTACATGGCAGTGAAGCTGTTTCAGGGAAGGTTAGTCCACTCATGGTCAGCAAGGCAGGGGGGCAGCTCCAAATGCCCAGAATCATGGCAGTAGTAGGTTTTGCCGATTTTACTAATATTTATACACACAGCAGCTGTCCCAGAACACACACACTCAGAACATAACGTGAGAGGATGGAGCAAGGGATGGAGCACACAGTTCCTCTGGCAATATGCAGCCCCTGGACCTGAGATGGGCTTGGATGAATCTGTAAATCACAGTGCAGTTGATAATGGATTGTTATCTTTTGCTATTGGTGTTGTTTCCTCTGGAGATTCTCACACCCTACCTTGTTGAGGCCTGTTTTGGGGGTTTTGTGACTCTCTTCCTGGCTGTATCAGAGAGCTGTTCTGAACATGGCCTCCTGCCTCTGGCCTGGGGTTGAATGTTTTCACCCCCACTCTTCAGGGAGCCCTCACAGGAGAGCCATCAAGCCGTCCTGTCCTCAGTTTACAAGTGAACCCAGTCTTTACCCTGCCTGTGTCTAAGCTGGTTTATCTCAGACACATGAATGAGTCTCTAAACGTCAAAATGAGGTATTCCTGTGGTGTGGACCGCGGATGGTCCTCCGAGCAAGGGTCTCATGGTCTCTTACTTTCTGCCTGCTGGTCTCAGGAGAGAGGCACAGGACCACACATGGTTCAGTTTATGGACACACACATCACCATGCCTGCACTCAGACATAATGTTTACCCATCTCCAGAATCCTGTCCTTCTTAACCATAGTCACATCATGCGCTTTTTGTTTGTAGGACTCAGGGGGACCACAGATCCTGGAAACTTCCCCACTTTGCCACTTGAGCACCATCGTACCAGGTTCGTTCCATGCAGGACCAGAATTCTTTTTTTAAAATTATTTTTGTATTGGAAGGCAAGTCCTGTCCACATCCTGTGTTGTCCTTCTCCACAGGAGATCTGTCCAAGGTTTCCCTGCAGGAGTCTGGATCTGGGCTGGGGAAACCCAGGCAGACCCTTACACTCACCTGCCCCTTCTCTGGGTTCTCACTGCGCATGTCAGTGAGGGTGTCACATGGGTCCATCAGCCTCCAGGGGAAGGCCCTGGAGTCAATGCCAAAGTCTGGAAGGAAAAGGCTGAGTACCACAACCTGTCTCTGAACAGCAGCAAGATGTATAGAAAGTCAAACACCTGGAAAGATAAATGATAATGTTTCACACCAGAAGCACATCTATTCAACAAACGTGACGAACAACCAGCTGATGAGATACAGCAGAGCATCTGCCATGAAATCACAAGTTCACGTTTGAGCATGGGAACAGAATTGCTATAGTTTATGAAAACAACACCATGAAAATCAATTCCCAGAATCTATATTTATATAATATGTAAACACTGAGTTACTAGAGACCAAGTACAGAACAGGTCAACACTGAGGAGACCAGGAAAAAAAAACACAAGACTTTTAAATATATTGTCAACAGAGAAAATATTCATAGGCAATAATTAATCATGAAATAGGAATGTTATAGATAAAATATCAATATGCATAATACCGAACATTAAGAATACACTTTGTGAAAAATCAACCAGATGAACCTGTTGAACAATCAGACTGATCAGATACAACAGAGCATCTTACATGAAATCACAAGTTCACGTTTGAATATGAGAAAAAAATTCGTGCAGCTTACAAAGAGAGCAACATGAGAATCAATTGCCAAATTCTATATTCATATAAAAAATAACACTGATATAGTAGAGACCAGTTAGGGGGCAGGTCAACACTGAGGAGACCAGGAAAAAGAAAACAAGACTTTTCAATATATTGTCAATGGAGAAACTATTCATAAGCAATCATTAATCATGAAATCAGAATGTTATAGGTAAAAATCAGTATGCATAACACCAAATATTAAGAATACACTTAGTGAAAATCAGCTACATTTTTCTACCCAGGTATTTATCAAGGTAATAAAATACAAGATATGGACCAAGAGAAAACTTGCACAAATTTCATAACCAACAAAGAACTTTCACCTGAATATCATAAGAACCCTCAAAACTCAGTGGAAAAAAAACAACAGAATTCATGTATAAAACACGCAGAGCCTTGTGTGGACATGTCATACAGGAGGGTACAGATACATGAAGTAAGCACAGGAGAGGACACATCCCACCAGGATCTTTCAGGGTAATTCACATCAACAACAATGAGGTGCCCTATACACTCATCACGAGGGCTCAGGTATGAAAGAAGCACTGACCAGAACATCCTGGGAAGCATGCAGGACACCTGGGCCTCAACCCTGCAAGTAGAAATGAAAAATGAAACAGAAGCCCTGGAAAATCATTTTTCTGTTCCTCCTGAAATTAAAGATGGATAACCTACCAGGGGACCTGGAAATCCCAGTCCTCCGTGATTGCTCCAGAATAAAGAAACCCAATGTCCTTGTAAAAATGGCATGTGATGAATTATAGTGTCTTCATTTCTGTTAGAAGCCTAGAAACCCCCCCCCAAAAGCCTGCGTGATTTAAAGAATAATGCCAGTAGAAAACATCCATCAATGGGACGGGATTCTGCGATAAGAAGCCACACTATTGATGCACACCCAGGATCCCAGGGGAACCTCAAGGACATGCTGTTCCATGAAGCTCAGCAGTCTCGGAGATGACAGGCCATGCAGCCTGGGGCATTTGTACAGCCAGGCCAGGGTCACAATTGTTTGGTTGGGCTTTCTCTTCCCCAAACCCAGATGATGAGCTCCTCTGCATCAGGCTGCATGCTGCCCTCCCGTGCACAATGTCCTCAGGTATGGAGTGTCCACACACTGAAACAAACCACCTCTTGTCCTCTGATGGGGGGTTCCTGAGAGTCTGACGTGTGTTGTGATAGGAACTGTCCCCTCCAGCATCTCTGGCTCTGGCTCTCTCCTGCAGGTGAGCAGGACTAGGTTAAGACACCTCCACGGAGTCCATCTGTCTCCTGCTACTGTTCTCCCCACAACCTGAGGTCTAGACCTTCCTCTCACTCAGGTGGAAATGAGGTCCAGTGTTTGGGAACAGAGTGAGGTCACAGTTGTAATCAACTGTCCGCACAGGTTCCCACTACTCTTTGTTTTCTATAGAGAAATAAATATAGAAGAACTTGTGCAGATTAAAAAATCATATTTTATATATTTATTTAGAGAGAAAGAGAAGGAGAGGAGTCGGAGAGAGAGAAAGAAAATCTCAAGCAGATTCCCCATGACCAGAGCCTGACTTGGGGCTCAATTCCAGGATCCTGAGATCACGACATGACTCACAACCAAGAGTTAGATCAAGAGTTAGATGTTTAACCATGTAAGTCGACCAGGCGACCCATCCTTGAGCAACTGTTTAAAGAGAGATTTCTGTTTGTTATTGTTGTGTTTTGTCAGACTTTCTATTGATGTTAAGATTCCCTTCTGTATTTTGGAGACTAAGTCTGTCTCAGTATATTGTTGAACACACTCTCTCCCATTTCATAGGCTGCCTTTTTGCTCCAATAAGATTTGTCCTGCACAGTTTGTGCATGAGGTAGCCTCACTCAGCGGTCTTTGATTTTTTTTGACTGTGATTTTAATGTTATATCCAATAAATCATGAAACGCCTGGGCGGCTCAGCAGTTGAGCGACTGCCTTTGGCTCAGGGCACGATCCTGGATTCCGGGATCAAGTCTCCAGTGGGCCTCCCTGCATGGAGCCTGCTTCTCTCCTGCCTGAGTCTCTGCTCTCTCTGTGTGTCTTTCATGAATAAATAAATCTTTAAAAAATAAATAAGTCACAGCCAAGCAAATATCATGATGCTTTCCCCTTAGTTTACATGTTTAAGTTCTAGGATTGAGACTTCCGCTTAACACTTAATCAATTTTGAGATTTTCTGTGTCCTTGAATCTGAGTGATGTTTGATAAGGACCAAGTGTCATTATTTGGATGAGGCTGTCAACACGATTTGCTATAGAGACTATCCTTTCCCCACTGTGAATTCTTAGATATCCTGTGGTTGAAGGATTTCTGACTGTATCTGCACACGTTAACTTCTGGGCTCTGTAATATGGTCCACCACCTACATGTCTGACGTTAGGCAGTCACACACTGAGATGCTTAATGTGCGACTAAAATACATTTCTGTAGAGGGATGTGTGATGTCTAACTATTCTAATTTCTTAAACTTGTATGGTCACTCTCATGTGATGTTGTTTTCCAGATGAATGTGGAGTTTTTCTATTATGTAATAAAACAATGGATATTTTGATTAATTTAATCAACATTAAAATCATTAGAACAGAAATTATTTGTCTACTTGTATAGACAAAAATTCTCAGGGAGACTTAATAAGTATATGGAAAATAAAAATGAAATTTCACTCATAGACACTCTTGGAAAAGAGGTAAGCCTTAATAAATATAATCAGATTTCAAAGAGTAGAAATAACTGACACTAAAAAATAGAAAGGACCATGAAAAAAATTCTAAGATTTTAAGAGTGCAAATAATGGATAACGAAGGCAAATTACAAAATTACTAGTATTATCAAGAAAATAAAACTGTTTCATGAATAAATAAAAAAATGAACAAAACAGAACAAATAGGAAGCCTGAAACCATTATCTAAAAATCCTGCCTGGGGAAGGACAGGTCGCTCAGGAGTTTAGCACCACCTCTGGCCCAGAGCCTGTTCCTGGAGACTCAGGATCCAGTCCCACATCAGGTTCTCGGCATGGAACCTGCTTCTCCTTCTGCCTGTGTCTCTGCCTCTCTCTGTGTGTGTCTGTGTATCTCTCATGAATAAATAAAATATTTTTAAAAATTCTGCCTCAAAAAAGACAATGAAAATTTAAAAAGAATAATGTAATGAAAAGGGCAAAATCAGATAGCTTTATCTACAAATATTCAAATATTTTAAGAAATAAGGCCAAAATGTTTCAATCTCTTCCAAAACGTGTTTAGAATGGAACGTGACCTAATTGATTTAAGGAGGCCAGGATGAGTCTGACAGCAAACACATGCCAAGGACCCCACAGGAAGGGTCTCACGGACAATATCTCAGATGCACATAAATGCAAAAATCCTGGCATCTTGAATCCAACAGCCCATGGACAGATGGCACAGGATGACCTAGAGGGAATCATCCCTGGGATGCAAGGATGCTTCAACACACCCAGATCATAAATGGGCCCCTGTATTAACAGAGTCAAGGATTGGATGTACATGATTCTTTCCTATGATACCTAAAACCGCTTGAAAAAAATCTAACATGCTTTTATCTTCAAAACAACTTAACAGTCGAGGCAGAAGTGATTGCCTCCTATCTGATGGAAGTAGTCACGTTTTATGAAAACCCACAACCAACACTGCATTCAAAAGTGAAAACCTGGGCTGCCCTGGTGGCTCAGCGGTTTAGTGCTGCCTTCAGCCCAGGGCCTGATCCTGGAGACCCAGGATCGAGTCCCACGTCCGGCTCCTTGCATGGAGCTTGCTTCTCCCTCTGCCTGTGTCTCTGCCTCTCTCTCTCTCTCTCTGTCTCACATGCATAAATAAATAAAAACTTTTTAAAAAGTGAAAACCTGAAGCCCTTCTGTCAAGTCAGGACCCACACAGGGGTCATTCCCACCCTCAGGATTCAACATATTATTCTAAAGGAGAATAAACTGTGCCACCCCATATGTCAGCGGTTCCCTGGATTATTGTGAATAAAATCACATGAGAACCGTCCAGTGGACAGAGAGGATGAACCCTTCTTTCACCCTGATGTAAGGAAATAAATCTCCCATGGGAAAATTCCCTTCCCTGAACCAGGAGGGGTGAACCATCCTCAGCACCAGAAACGTCTGTAGGGCCCAGAAGGCTGTGAAAACAAGCCTTGTCAGTTCCTCACCAATTCACTGACCCAAATCCAGAATCCTGGCCTTATATCTCTACAAATCAACGTCTCGTTGGGTAAGAAGAAGAAGGACTGCCTAGTTTGTTCATTGTCTGTGTGTTGTGTTTCAGGGAGCTCATGCACATGCAACATGAAATACATCTTCACTTAGGTCTCTCATAAGTCCACAGAGTAATTAGTCCAGACAAATAACCAGGAAGAAGGGAAGGAAGCCCGTACTGTGGTAATGACTGGAATTCCAAATCAGGAAGTTTATGAAACAAAGAATAAAAGATATTGAAATCAAGAGATACAGAGAAATTTACTTGTATCCATATGACACAATCTGTTGCAGGGTCAAACCTGCCAAGCTTCAAAGCCAAACCCTAAGTTAATGAACAACTTCAGGGAATCGATAGGGTACAAAATCAACAAACAAAGTAAATCTAGGTTTCCACACAGTAACAACTAATCATTTATATTTTAAAGATTTTATTGAATTATTCATGAAAGACACACAAACAGAGAGAGGCGGAGATACAGGAAGAGAGAGAAGCAGGCTCCATGCAGGGAGCCCAAGGTGGGACTGGATCTCTGGACTCTAGGATCACTCCAGGCGCAGAAGGCAGACCTCAACCGCTGAGCCAAGCAAGCATCGGTAACAATAAAGTACGTAAAAGGTAATTAATAAAACCTTATTACATTGGCACCGGTGTTAAGAATGTAATAGGATTAAGTATTCTGAAAGAGGTAAAATACTGTCCACTAAAGAACTTACACTGATGAGAGATTTTTTTAAAGTCAAAAAAATCAAAGGCATTTTTTCATAAATGTGAACACTTCATAAGGTCAGAAGAATTACACACAGTGGCCTACGGATGTAAAGAAATCCTTGTTAATAACTTGTAAAGAATCAAATATAGGTCTGGAGCTGATTATATATTCAAAGGACATGCAAATAGGGCCCTCACTTCACTGATTAAACCAGCCCATCCCGACCCTGCTGCTGGGAGAGGAGTCCCAGCCCCAGGATCCCCAAGTGACCCTGTTTAGGGATCAGGGTGGAAAACAGACGACTAAACATGGAATCTTTCCTTGGCTGGGTTTTCCTTGTCACTATTTTAAAAGGTAATTCATGAAGAATAAGAGACCTTAGTCTGTGAGTGTAGGTGAGTGAGAGAAACAGGGGATGTGGGACACTTTCCTAACCAGGATGTCTTGTGTCTGCAGGTGTCCAGGGTGAGGTGCAGCTGGTGGAGTCTGGGGGAGGCCTGGTGAAGCCTGGGGGGTCCCTGAGACTCTCTTGTGTGGCCTCTGGATTCACCTTCAGTAGTAATGCCATGAGCTGGGTCCGCCAGGCTCCAGGGAAGGGGCTGCAGTGGGTCGCATACATTAGCAGTGATGGAAGTAGCACAGGCTACGCAGACGCTGTGAAGGGCCGATTCACCATCTCCAGAGACAACGCCAAGAACACGCTGTATCTGCAGATGAACAGCCTGAGAGCCGAGGACACGGCCGTGTATTACTGTGCAAGGTACACAGTGAAGGGACCTCAGTGTGAGCCCAGACACAAATCTCCCTCTAGAAGGGGATCAGGACCGCCAGGGGGTGCACACTCCTCACCACTTTTGTCTGGAAGGCCCAGGAGCAGGTGCAGATGGAGGTTCTGGGCAGGTTTCCTGTCAGGGTCTGGGATTCCTCCCCAAGGAGCTGTTTACCCCAGGGAGTTATCTAGGCAGATGATATGTGCATACCTATTCAGTCTCTGATTTAGACACATCCGTTTTTTATGTGAAAACAGCTATTATGCCATGCACCAAAGACAGCGATTCTTTTTCTATCAATAGAATTCACAGTAATTTTATTTCTTTGATAAGAAATTTATTTTTTATTGGTGTTCAATTTGACAACATACGGAATGACACTCAGTGCTCATCCCGTCAAGTGCCCCGCTCAGTGCCCGTCACCCATTCACCCCCACCCCCCTCCCTCCTCCCCTTCCACCACCCCTAGTTCGTTTCCCAGAGTTAGGAGTCTTCATGTTCTGTCTCCCATTCTCATATTTCCTACCCATTTCTTCTCCCTTCCCTTCTATTCCCTTTCACTATTATTTATATTCCCCAAATGAATGAGAACATATAATGTTTGTGCTTCTCCGATTGACTCATTTCACTCAGCATAATAACCTCCATTTCCATCCATGTGGAAGCAAATGATGGGTATTTGTCATTTCTAATAGCTGAGTAATATTCCATTGCATACATAAACCACATCTCCTTTATCCATTTCTTTCGATGGACACCGAGGTTCTTTCCACAGTTTGGCTATTGTGGACATTGCTGCTAGAAACATCGGGGTGCAGGCGTCCCAACGTTTCAGCATGGGTGGTAGGGCAGGTCTATTTTTAACTCTTTGAGGAACCTGCACACAGTTTTCCAGAGTGGCTGCACCATTTCACATTAGATTTCACAGTAATTTAATTTACATGATAATAGGTTCTGGTAGGCATGTAAAACATAAATTACATAAACTGTTTTTCCAGATTTGTTTATGCAGGTAGAAACATTGTAATATAAGATATATACATTATACATACACATTGTATACTTTATATGTATATATAAAGTATATATATAAGATATATACGTTATACTTATACTTATACGTTGTATATAAGATACATTAATTTATATCTTGAGTACACTGCACACTGTGGCAATCAATAACTATGTGAATTTGATGACATAGTATAATAGAAAAGATAATTTGGGGGACAGGTAAATGTAATGATTCTAGAAAACATAGGCTTATGCAACTGGTTTCCTAAGAAGGAGTAATATATGCTCTATTTATTTGGAATAAAAAAGCTGGGACAGTGAATAACTGTATAATGTAGCAGAATGGTGACATCGTATTAATTTGCCAGCTATAATAAAATTTTTTATACAGTTGTATGATTTGCACTGGTAGTATAATATTGAGTAATATATAGCCCTTATTGAAATTTCCCCAGTTTTCCAAATAGCTTTTTTTTCCTGCCCCTGAATCCAAACTACGATCCCAAATTGCATTTAGTTGCTATTTTCTTTCTTTCTGCTAACCTATGGCAGCTATTTAAGTCTTTCTTTGTCTTTCATTGCCTTGAAACATTTGATGACTACTGGTAAGTTGTTCTGAAGAATGCCTCTCACTTTGGGTTTATGTGACCCTTTTGGATGATTAGATTAAGGTTTTGCATTTCTTGGCGATATCACAGCCAAAATGTGGAAGGAGCTTCGGTTCCATCAAAAGATGAATGGATAAGGAAGATATGGTATATGTATACAAGGGAATATTACTCAGCCATTAGAAACGACAAATATGGGGATCCCTGGGTCCTCAGCAGTTTGGCACCTATCTTTAGCCCAGGGCGTAATCCTGGATTCCCGGGATGAGTCCCACATCGGGATCCTCACATGGAGCCTGCTTCTCTCTCCTCCTGTGTCTCTGCCTCTCTCTATCATAAATAAATAAAAAGTTTTTAAAGAAAAATTTTAAAAGAGACAAATACCCACCATTTGCTTTGATGTGGATGGAACTGGAGGGTATTATGCTGAGTGAAATAAGTCAACTGGAGAAGGACAAACATTATATGGTCTCATTCATTTGGGGGATATAAAAAATACTGAAATGGAATAAAGGGGAAAGGAGAGAAAATGAGTGGGAAATAACAGAGATGGAGAGAGAACTTTAGAAACTCCTAGTTCCAGGAAATGAACAAGGCATGGTGGAAGGGGAGGAGGGTGTGGGATGGGGGTGAATGGGTGATGGGCACTGAGGGGGCACTTGATGCGATGAGCACTGGGTGTTATTCTGTATGTTGGCAAATTGAACACCAATAAAAAATCAATTTATTATTTTGAAAAAAGAATCATAACTAACAAAATATACATATAAATAAAATAAAATAAGGTAAAATAAAATAAAATAAATAAAATAAAATAATAAAATAATTGGGTGAACCAGAATATTTATGTAATCTCAGAGCATCTCTCCCAATATAGTTATTAGCTACAAAGGGAATATTAGTAAATCTACAGTGGAAATACCCAACATATATTACCTTGATCAAGAAAATCCTGAGAGAAAAAATATATCATGTATCCCCTGATATGATACATTGTCAAGAACACGTCACTTCTGTGATATTGCCAAGACAGAGATTCTTACAGTAGGTTACTATTTTCCCGGATCCTATTGGCTAGTATCTGGTTGAGGATTTTTGCATCCATGTTCATCAGGGATATTGGTCTGTAATTCTCATTTTTGGTGGGGTCTTTGTCTGGTTTTGGAATTAAGGTGATGCTGGCCTCATAGAACGAATTTGGAAGTACTCCATCTCTTTCTATCTTTCCAAACAGCTTTAGTAGAATAGGTATGATTTCTTCTTTAAACGTTTGATAGAATTCCCCTGGGAAGCCATCTGGCCCTGGGCTCTTGTGTCTTGGGAGGTTTTTCTCCCTCTTCGCCGATGACATGATACTCTACATAGAAAACCCAAAAACCTCCACACCAAGATTGCTAGAACTCATACAGCAATTTGGTAGCGTGGCAGGATACAAAATCAATGCCCAGAAGTCAGTGGAATTTCTATACACTAACAATGAGACTGAAGAAAGAGAAATTAAGGAGTCAATCCCATTTACAATTGCACCCAAAAGCATAAGATACCTAGGGATAAACCTAACCAAAGAGGTAAAGGATCTATACCCTAAAAACTATAGAACACTTCTGAAAGAAATTGAGGAAGACACAAAGAGATGGAAAAATATTCCATGCTCATGGATTGGCAGAATTAATATTGTGAAAATGTCAATGTTACCCAGGGCAATTTACACGTTTAATGCAATCCCTATCAAAATACCATGGACTTTCTTCAGAGAGTTAGAACAAATTATTTTAAGATTTGTGTGGAATCAGAAAAGACCCCGAATAGCCAGGGGAATTTTAAAAAAGAAAACCATAGCTGGGGGCATCACAATGCCAGATTTCAGGTTGTACTACAAAGCTGTGGTCATCAAGACAGTGTGGTACTGGCACAAAAACAGACACATAGATCAATGGAACAGAATAGAGAACCCAGAAGTGGACCCTGAACTTTATGGTCGACTAATATTCGATAAAGGAGGAAAGACTATCCATTGGAAAAAGACAGTCTCTTCAATAAATGGTGCTGGGAAAATTGGACATCCACATGCAGAAGAATGAAACTAGACCACTCTCTTCACCATACACAAAGATAAACTCAAAATGGATGAAAGATCTAAATGTGAGACAAGATTCCATCAAAATCCTAGAGGAGAACACAGGCAACACCCTTTTTGAACTCGGCCACAGTAACTTCTTGCAAGATACATCCACGAAGGCAAAAGAAACAAAAGCAAAAATGAACTATTGGGACTTCATCAAGATAAGAAGCTTTTGCACAGCAAAGGATACAGTCAACAAAACTAAAAGACAACCTACAGAATGGGAGAAGATATTTGCAAATGACGTATCAGATAAAGGGCTAGTTTCCAAGATCTATAAAGAACTTTTAAACTCAACACCAAAGAAACAAACAATCCAATCATGAAATGGGCAAAAGACATGAAGAGAAATCTCACAGAGGAAGACATAGACATGGCCAACATGCACATGAGAAAATGCTCTGCATCACTTGCCATCAGGGAAATACAAATCAAAACCACAATGAGATACCACCTCACACCAGTGAAAATGGGAAAATTAACAAGGCAGGAAACCACAAATGTTGGAGAGGATGCGGAGAAAAGGGAACCCTCTTACACTGTTGGTGGGAATGTGAACTGGTGCAGCCACTCTGGAAAACTGTGTGGAGGTTCCTCAAAGAGTTAGAAATAGACCTGCCCTACGACCCAGCAATTGCACTGTTGGGGATTTACCCCAAAGATAAGGATGCAATGAAATGCCGGGACACCTGCACCCCGATGTTTCTAGCAGCAATGTCCACAATAGCCAAACTGTGGAAGGAGCCTCGGTGTCCATCGAAAGATGAATGGATAAAGAAGATGTGGTTTATGTATACAATGGAATATTCCTCAGCCATTAGAAACGACAAATACCCACCATTTGCTTCAACGTGGATGGAACTGGAGGGTATTATGCTGAGTGAAGTAAGTCAATCGGAGAAGGACAAACAGTGTATGTTCTCATTCATTTGGGGAATATAAATAATAGTGAAAGTGAATATAAGGGAAGGGAGAAGAAATGTGTGGGAAATATCAGAAAGGGAGACAGAACATAAAGACTCCCAACTCTGGGAAAAGAACTAGGGGTGGTGGAGGGTGGAGGAGGTGGGGGTGAGTGGTGACGGGCACTGAGGGGGACACTTGACGGGAAATAAGTCAGTCTCAGAAGGACAATCATCATACTTTCTCTCATACAATGAAAGGGATCATAAGGGAAGGAGGGAAAATGAGAGGGGATAAATCAGAAAGGAAGACAAAACATGAGAGACTCCTATCCCTGGGACTCAGACAAAGGGCTGGGGAAGGGAGGTGGGTGGTGGGACATGGTACCTGGGTGACGGGCACTAAGGAGGGCGCGTTATGAGATGAGCACTTGGTGTTACTCTATGTTGGGAAATTGAGCTTAAATAAATATTGAATAAATACATGAAAAAAAACTATTAAAGAGAGAGAACATTTTGAGCAATAACAAGCCAACAAATTCAGCAATCAGAGAAAAAATGGATGCCTTCAAGTAAATGTAGAAACATCGCAGTCGGAAACAGGATTGAATAGAAAATCTGTAAAGACTCCAAACCAGGGAATGAAAATCAAACATATTTAAAAGTCTTCTAAAAATCAAAAGTCCTGGGACAGATGGCTACCCATGGGAATGCAACAAGCATTGAAATAGAATTAATACCTATCCTGAAAATTTTCCAAAACATAGAAATTAAAGGAAATGTCCTAGCTCATTTTCAGAGGGTAGCATTGCCTTGACCTCAAAAGCAAAGATCCAACCTAAAAGGAGAATTACAGACTAATATCCTTGATGGATATGGATGCAAATTTCACCAAGATCCTAACCAACAGGATCCACCAGTATGTTAATAGGATAATTCACCATAATTATCCTGGTCTCTAAGGGTGGTTCTGCATCTGCAAATCCATCAATGGGATTTGGATCATTAATAAAACAAAGGATAAGGACCATTTTATAATCTCAACTCATGTCCAAAAAGCTTTTGGCAAGAGCGATTACGCTTTCATGTTAAAAATTTCTTGCTGCATAGAGATAGGGGAACATATTCAACATAAAAGCCATCTACAGAAGACACATGGAGAATGTCTTCCTCAACAGGGAAAAGTTGAGAGCTTTTCCCCTAAGATCAGGAACAGGACAGGGATGCCCTCCATCATCACTGTTCTTCACCGTTGTGGTAGAAGTCCTAGGCTCAACCATCAGACAGCAATCAGAAGGAAATGTCCTGATGGCAAGTGATGCAGAGCATTTTCTCATGTGCATGTTGGCCATGTCTATGTCTTCCTCTGTGAGATTTCTCTTCATGTCTTTTGCCCACTTCATGATTGGATTGTTTGTTTCTTTGGTGTTGAGTTTAAGAAGTTCTTTATAGATCTTGGAAACTAGCCCTTTATCTGATACGTCATTTGCAAATATCCTCTCCCACTCTGTAGGTTGTCTTTGAGTTTTGCTGACTGTATCCTTTGCTGTGCAAAAGCTTCTTATCTTGATGAAGTCCCAATAGTTCATTTTTGCTTTTGTTTCTTTTGCCTTCGTGGATGTATCTTGCAAGAAGTTACTGTGGCCGAGTTCAAAAAGGGTGTTGCCTGTGTTCTCCTCTAGGATTTTGATGGAATCTTGTCTCACATTTAGATCTTTCATCCATTTGGAGTTTATCTTTGTATGGTGAAAGAGAGTGGTCTAGTTTCATTCTTCTGCATGTGGATGTCCAATTTTCCTAGCACCATTTATTGAAGAGACTGTCTTTTTTCCAGTGGATAGTCTTTCCTCCTTTATCGAATATTAGTTGACCATAAAGTTGAGGGTCCACTTCTGGGTTCTTTATTCTGTTCCATTGATCTATGTGTCTGTTTCTGTGCCAGTACCACACTGTCTTGATGACCACAGCTTTGTAGTACAACCTGAAATCTGGCATTGTGATGCCCCCAGATATGGTTTTCCTTTTTAAAATTCGCCTGGCTATTCGGGGTCTTTTCTGATTCCACACAAATCTTAAAATAATTTGTTCTAATTCGCTGAAGAAAGTCCATGGTATTTTGATAGGGATTGCATTAAACGTGTAAATTGCCCTGGGTAACATGGACATTTTCACAATATTAATTCTGCCAATCCATGAGCATGGAATATTTTTCCATCTCTTTGTGTCTTCCTCAATTTCTTTCAGAAGTGTTCTATAGTTTTTAGGGTATAGATCCTTTACCTCTTTGGTTAGGTTTATCCCTAGGTATCTTATGCTTTTGGGTGCAATTGTAAATGGGATTGACTCCTTAATTTCTCTTTCTTCAGTCTCATTGTTAGTGTATAGAAATGCCATGGATTTCTGGGCATTGATTTTGTATCCTGCCATGCTACCAAATTGCTGTATGAGTTCTTAGCAATCTTGGGGTGGAGGTTTTTGGGTTTTCTATGTAGAGTATCATGTCATCGGCGAAGAGGGAGAGTTTAACTTCTTCTTTGCCAAGGGAAATACAAATCAAAACCACAATGAGATACCACCTCACACCAGTGAGAATGGGGAAAATTAACAAGGCAGGAAACAACAAATGTTGGAGAGGATGCGGAGAAAAGGGAACCCTCTTACACTGTTGTTGGTGGGAATGTGAACTGGTGCAGCCACTCTGGAAAACTGTGTGGAGGTTCCTCAAAGAGTTAAAAATAGACCTGCCCTACGACCCAGCAATTGCACTGTTGGGGATTTACCCCAAAGATACAGATGCAATGAAACGCCGGGACACCTGCACCCCGATGTTTCTAGCAGCAATGTCCACAATAGCCAAACTGTGGAAGGAGCCTCGGTGTCCATCGAAAGATGAATGGATAAAGAAGATGTGGTTTATGTATACAATGGAATATTACTCAGCCATTAGAAACGACAAATACCCACCATTTGCTTCAACGTGGATGGAACTGGAGGGTATTATGCTGAGTGAAGTAAGTCAATCGGAGAAGGACAAACAGTGTATGTTCTCATTCATTTGGGGAATATAAATAATAGTGAAAGTGAATATATAAGGAAGGGAGAAGAAATGTGTGGGAAATATCAGAAAGGAGACAGAACATAAAGACTCCCAACTCTGGGAAAAGAACTAGGGGTGGTGGAAGGGGAGGAGGGCGGGGGGTGGGGGTGAGTGGTGACGGGCACTGAGGGGGACACTTGTCGGGATGAGCACCGGGTGTTATTCTGTATGTTGGTAAATTGAACACTAATAAAAAATTAATTAAAAAAAAAAAAAAAAAAAGAAGGAAATGTCCTCCAACTCAGCAAAGAAAAAATCAAACTTTCACTCTTCACACTCAAGTTATTTTAAGTACAAATCCCAAAGATTCCTTTGAAAAAATTTCTAGAACTGACGCCGGAGTTCAGCAAGATCGGAGAATGTAAAATCAATACAAGGAAGTCAATGGCTTCTCTATATAGTGCAAATGAATAGAAAAAAGAAAAACAAGGACTGCACGCAATTTATAATTGCACCAGAAATCATCAGATAATGAGGGAAAATCCTAACCAAAGAGGGATGGATGTATAGTCTAAACATTCCAGAAAACTTATGAAAGACAGTAAGGAATACACAAGTAGATAGAAAATATTTATTCTCATAGATTAAAAGAATAAATATTGAAAAAATAGCTATGTTACCAAGAGCAAGTTATCCTTTCAAAGCCAGGTTTATAAAATACCACCAGCATTTGTCACAGAGCGTGAGCAAATGATCTAAAAACCTTGAGGGAACCACAAAGACCTCCACTAACCAAAGCAATCCTGAAAGAGTAAAGCAAAGCTGGAGACATCCTGATTCTGGTTGCAAGGTAAATTACGATGTTGTGATCACCAGGACAGTATGGCCCTGGAAAAAATACAGACTTATAGATAAATAGAAAACTTTAAGAACCCAGAAATGGACCCAGAATAGTACGGTCAAAAAATCTTGACAAAGCAGGAAGGAATACCCAATGGATAAAAAGAAAATCTCTTCAATAAATGCCGTTGGCAATATTGGAGAGCCACATGCAGAAGAATGACAGTGGACACTTGTTTTACATCATTCACAGAAGTGGACTCAAAGTTGATGAAAGACCTAAATGTGAGTCAGGAAACCATCAGAATCCTCAGGAGAACACAGGCAGCACCTTTTCTACCTCAGCTGCAACCACTTCTAGACGTGTCTCCAGAGGCAAGGGAAAACAAAGGAAAATGAACTATGGTGAGTTCATCAAGGAAAGAGCATTTTCACAGCAAAGGAATCACTCAAAGTAACTAAAAGGCCACCTAGAGAATGAGAGAAGATATTTGGAAATGTCTTATCAGATTAAAGGCTCGAATTCAAATCTAAAATGAACTTATCAATCTCAACACACACCAAAGATATATATCTCCCATCAGAATTGGGCAGAAGTTGTGAACAGACTTCCTGTCCTTCGTGAGGCCCCGCACCACACCATATATTAGGGAGCTGATCCACATGCAAAAAGAAATTCATTTGCTCTCCTAGATCTGCTACATGTCAGACAAAATATTAAAGAATCTGACAAATAACAGGGAAAATATTTATGTACCTAAATCTAAGATTACCTTGAAATTAGGCAATAATAAAATAAAAGATATTAAAATCAGTCAACAGGAAGTTAAATAATTTGTTTGCATATACATAGTCAACGAGGGGGATCCCTGGGTGGCGCAGCGGTTTAGCGCCTGCTTTTGGCCAAGGGCGTGATCCTGGAGAACCGGGATCAAATCCCACGTCGGGCTCCGGGTTCATGGAGCCTACTTCTCCCTCTGCCTATGTCTCTGCCTCTCTCTCTCTCTCTCTGTGACTATCGTAAATGAAAAAAATGAAAAAGATAAAACCTTTAAAAAAATACATAGTCAACGAAGAAAATTATTTCAAAAACCAATTACAAGTAACTAATGAGCTCAAAGAAAATTCAGGATATAAAATCAACAGAGACAATAAAGTTAAATCCTACACACTAACAACAAATTTTCTGTATCAAATGTACAAAACAATCACCTTTATACTGGTACCAAAAATAAATATTTATGATTAAACTTCATTAAGCAGAGAAAATATTGTTTAAAAATGACCTTTTCTAATGAAAGACCTTTAAAAAGGAACAGAAATGCAAAGATAAATACGTTGATGGATTACAGCATCATAAATCCACTGTGAAACCAAAGAAACTGGTCTGAGGTTGTGAAGCAATCTTTGTATATAACTTATTAAGAATTGAATCTAACTTGGCAGGTGACTATATAGTCAGGGGACATGCAAATAGGGCCCTCCCTCCACTGATTAAACAAGCCCAGCCCTGACCCTGCAGCTGGGAGAGGAGCTCCAGCCCCAGGATCCCCAGGTGACCCCATTCAGTGCTCAGGGCACAACACAGACAAACCACCATGGAGTCTGTGCTCTGCTGGGTTTTCCTTGTCGCTATTTTAAAAGGTAATTCATGGAGAACCAGATACCCTGAGTCTGTGAGTGTAGGTGAGTGAGAGAAACAGGATGTGGGAGAGTTTCCTGAGCAGGATGTCTTGTGTTTGCAGGTGTCCAGGGTGAGGTGCAGCTGGTGGAGTCTGGGGGAGGCCTGGTGAAGCCTGGGGGGTCCCTGAGACTCTCCTGTGTGGCCTCTGGATTCACCTTCAGTAGCTACTACATGCACTGGGTCCGCCAGGCTCCAGGGAAGGGGCTGCAGTGGGTCGCATACATTAGCAGTAGTGGAAGTAGCACAAGCTATGCAGACGCTGTGAAGGGCCGATTCACCATCTCCAGAGACAACGCCAAGAACACGCTGTATCTGCAGATGAACAGCCTGAGAGCCGAGGACACGGCCGTGTATTACTGTGCGAGGGACACAGTGAGGGGACCTCAGTGTGAGCCCAGGCACAAACCTCCCTGTAGAAGGGGATCGGGACCACCAGGGGGTGCGCACTCCTCACCACTTCTGTCTTGAAGGCCCAGGAGCAGGTGCAGATGGAGGTTCTGGGCAGGTTTCCTGTCAGGGTCTGGGCTTCCTCTCCAAGGAGCAGTTGCCCCAAGGGAGTTCCTCTTGGCACAGGATTCTGTGCTTACGTATTCAGTCTCTAACTTACTTGTTGTCATAGAGAAATATTCCAATTCCAAAAATGACAGTGCCTTTTGCTTTACTTATTCCTTATTCAGTTTCTGATTTGGAAATCTGGTTGGTTTTAGTCAACAACTCTTCTTATATGCTCAGGGACAAATCTGCTTAAAATTTCTTACTACTGTCCGTTAATACTAGTTTATTACCCATATCTTCATTTACCACAACTTCTTTATAAAGTCCCAGCTGTATTCATGACACATGAAACAACCACCAAGTTCACTCTGCAATTATTATTTAATCTAATTTAATATAATTTAATTTAATTATTTATTTTATTATTTTATTTTATTTTATATATTTTTATTGGATTTCAATTTGCCAACATATACCATAACTCCCAGTGCTTATTCCACCAAGTTCCCCCCTCACTGCCGGTCACCCAGTCACCCCAACCCTCCGCTGACCTTCCCTTCCACTACCCCTTGTTCATTTCCCAGAGTAAGGATTCTCTCATGTTCTGTATCCTCCCTGACATTTCCCACTCATTTTCCTTCCTTTCTCCTTTTTTCCCTTTCTCGATTTTTTACATTCCCTGAATAAATGCGACCATATGTTTGTCACTTTCCCATGGACTTACTTCACTCAGCATAATACCCTCCAGTTCCATCCACGTTGTTGCAAAGGTATTCCTCGCTTCTAATATGCAAGGATTTTAGAAACAACATAGAGTTCATGCTGGTCATGACACTACAAAAGGCTCAAAACTCAAATGGAGAGAAGATGGAGTGCAGGTGTGACTTCAGTCTTGAACCACCTCACAGAATCAATATCAGTGTGAATCTGGGAAAGCAAGGGACCCCAAGAAGTACGTTGTGAGGATGTGTAGTCTGAAGAGCCCCCCAAACACACACAGACACGAGAGTACAGACCTTTATCACCTTCATCATTGTGTCTGTTGAGAGCAGGGCAGGCCTCTCAGCATGTCATAAGTGCTTGGATTTTGGAAGGACACTGGCTCGTGGTGTGTGTTGTGGGGCAGTGGTAGGGACGAGGTCCTCCTCCAGGAGGGGCTTGTTTGGAGTCAGTGTCCCACCTGCATCAAAGGAGGGAATTCAATGGTTCCTGCTGGATTTCCCATGGGTGGGGCAGGAGGAGAAGAGGGAGGACTGGTGATCACAGGTGTCAGCAGGTGACACTCAAAGATATGGTGTGATGACAAGTTAAACTAAACTATTATGAAAACTGAGAGAACAAAGGTGGAGGAGAACTTTTCACCTGCAGGGAATTACTCATGGATCCTTCAGGTGCTGATATCAGCTCACTGTGTGTGGCCTCTACATCCCTGTTTTGGAACCTAACGTCCATGTGATGGGAGGATGAGGTGGGGCCTTAGGGGAGCACTTAGTTCAGGAGGTGCAGCCTCAAGATGGGATCAGGGCCTTATACACCAGGACTGGGAAACCTCCCTGCACACTGGTCCCATGTGAGTTGATGGGACAAGGACGGGGTAGGACTTGCGTGCTCTTTGGACACCACATCAGCCTGCACCTGGACCTCAGACATCTCAGATTCAAGATCTGTGAGAATGAGTGTCTGTCGTTTGCTCCACCCAGTCCATGTACAATGGTCCAGGAGTGGGGACAGGATAAGTCATTTTTCTTGGCTGGATTCATTGTTTTGTTGTCTGCTGAATTTGTTAAGGAAATATCTTGTCCTATTCTGTAGGTTTTTCTTTGTTTAAATTGAATTTACCAATATTTAATGCACACTCAGTGCCTACCACATCCTGTGCCTTCCTTAACGCCCATCACCCAGTTGCCCCATCCCCACCCTCCCCCTTACAGCAACTCTCAGGTATTTTTTTTCCCTGAGGTAAGTGTCTTTCATGATTTGTCTTCCTCTGTAGTAGTACTCCACTAACTTTCACTCCTTCCCTTATGGTATCTTTCAATATTTCCTATATTCCACATATGAGTGAGACCATATCATTGCCTTTTTGTGATTGATTTATTTCTCTCAATATAATAACTCCAGTTCCATTCATTTTGAAGGAAATGTTATTTCATGATATTCATCATTTCTGACAGCTGTGTAATATCACAAAATATATATAAACCACATCTTTTTTTTTCTCCTGTTCATGTATTCTCCCCATTTCTTGACTGGATTCATTGTTTTGTTGGCTGCTGATATTGTTAAGGAAATGTCTTGTCCTATTCTGTGGGTTGCCATTCATTTTGTCACCTGTTGCATTGTTGTACAGATTCTATCTTATGAAGTCCTAATACTTTATTTTTTCCTTTGTTTCCTATGCCTTTTGAGAGGTGCCTTGCTAGCAGTCTCTAAAACTGAGGACAAAAATTTGCTACCTGAATTTGCCTCTAGGATTTGGATAAATTACTGTCTCAGATTTCAGAATTTCATCCAATTTGAGATTGTGTTTGGTGTAGCTGAATGGTCCACTTTCATTCTTATGCAGGTGGATGTCCAGTTTTTTTCAGAACCATTTATTGATGAGAGATTCTTTCATTAGATATTTGTTTTTCTTGCTCCTTGAGGAGTAGTTGTCCATAGAGGTGAGGGTCCATTTCTGTGTTCTCTGCTCTGTTCCATTGATCTATGTGTTATTGTTGCCAGTACCAGTCTCTCTTGATGATGAACACTTTATAATAGAGCTTGTCTGCAAACATTGTGATGCCCTCCAGCTGAAGTTTAGTTTGTTTGTTTTTCTCCCAAAATGTTTCTACCTCTTTGACTACTTAGGAAAGGAATTAAAGAAGACACAAAGAGATGGAAAACGTTCCATGCTTATGGATTAGAACAATAAATATTGTCAGGACACCTGTGTTGCTCAAAGGTTGAGTGTCTGCAATTGGCTCAAGTTGTGATCCTGGGGTCCTGGGATGGTGTCCTGAATCAGGCTTTTGGAAGGGAGCCTGCTTCTCCCTCTGCCTATGTCTCTACATCTGTCTCTGTGACTCTGCTGAATAAATAAATTAATCTTTAAAACAAAAACAAAAATACATACTGTGAAAATCTCTATGCTGCCCCGAACCTTCTACATATTCAAAGCAATCCTTGTGAAAGCATCCTGGACATTTTTCACAGAGTATGAACATATAATCCTAAGATTTTTATGGCACACACAGAGTTATTAGGGACACAGTGATACTCTGGCATGGCCCTGCTTTATTTGTTGTGAGAACTATCACTTAACTGCCCTCATCCAGTGAACTGTCCATTTCTCACTTGGAACTAGGAATAACCTGTTGCAAACCATAGGTATCTGTCAAAAAGTCACATTCGTCACAGAGAAGGAGAGCAATGATACAAGAGAGTCAGAGATACTCAGACACTTTGGAACTTCAGTTTAAGGATGTTCCTTTATAATGTTTCCAGAAGATGAGGATGTGATGACCCAGTGGGATTCGTGTCTCACCATCACCTTACAGGGCTGTGTTGTACTGATGGCTGTTAGGTGTGTCCCTTGTCACTGGATGAACATTTGTTGCCCCATGTCCTCATTTCAAACCCACCTGCATCTGTGACTCTCCCTCTGGACATGAGACCAGTTTCCCTTTAGGATTTCCTCAATGGAACCCCTCAAGGGACCTACATGACTTATTTACCTCTTATCATTTTATTTAAATGCAATCATTTTTGTCATGGAATTTGCAATAACCAGGTAACATGACCTGGTTATGTCAATATCTAACAGCTCTACCATCCTATTCCGTAGTCTACATGTGAACTTACATGATAGTGAAACTATTTTAGGCAAGGTAAGTCCACTCATAGTCAGCAAGGCAGGGGAGCAGCTCTGAATGCCCAGAAGCAGGGCATTGGTTGGCTTTGATGATTTCATCAACATTTATACAAATAGAAGCTTCCCCAGACATGAACCCTCAGAAAATAAGTGGGAGAGGATGGAGCAAGGGATGGAGCACACAGTTCGTTTTATAGTGTGCAGCCCCTGGACCTGAGCTGGGGTTACATGGATGTCTAAATGGACAGTGTAGTTGGCAACAGATTGTTCTCACTTGCTATTGGTTTTATTTCCTCTGTAGATGCTCACTCCCCACCTTGTTGAGGCCTGTTTTTGGGTTTTGTGACTCTCTTCCTGGCTGCACTGGAGAGCCTTTCTGAACATGGCCTCCTACATCTAGCCTGGGATTGAATGTTCGCACCCTTGAGTCTTCAGGGAGCCATCCTAGGAGCCATCAAACCCTTTCTGTGCCCAGTCGACATCTGAATCCTGTGTTCACCATACCTGTCTCTGACCTGCTTTATCTCAGTCAGGATTATACTGTTAGTTTAGGAGGGGTAAGAAAAATGGAAATATAGGCTATACAATGGAAAATGTTCATTCTGACACCAGTTTATTATATCCCAAACTCTACTTGAATGAGCTCATTCTGCATCAGGTAAGTTCATCAAAGCGATTACAGAAGATCACAGATTTAACTGCAGTGGAACACAGTGACTGAGTTGTTAGAGACTTACAAAGAGAACTGCATTACTTGAAACCCTCTGAAATTCAGCTAAATTCTAAATTTAGCAAAATCATGCTGTCTCCAGTACATGCGGGATCCACTATTCTACGTAACCCTGCCACTTTGTCATTCAGGGGTTTCAGAGGGGCAGTAAATCCTGTGGAGAGGAGCACAGGCCAAGAATCTGGGGTTAGACTCACCTGAGAATGTGCACAAGGACACTTAGAAACCCTCTACAATTTAAGGGATAAGTTCACATCACTGTATGGGGAAACATGACACCTACAAAACAAGAGATATATGCAAATACAATTACAAAGTACCACGTGGACACAAAGTCTGAAGTCTGGAATATTACATAATAAAAACCGTAGTTTTTTTAAAGAATTAAATATGAACATACAAAGGCAGTCACATGTCTGGTCACAACAGTTTCACAGAATGATCCCAAGCTGAATATTTACTGAGATGACCTGTATATAGGGGTCTGTCTCTATTGAATAAAACATCCCCGACCTGATCCTGCATCTGGGAGAGGAGCCCCAGCCCCAGGAACAATAGGTGACCAATTCATTGATCAGGACAAAACAACTCACCATGGAGTCTGTGCTCAGCTGGGTTTTCCTTGACACTATTTTTAAATATATTTTTATTTGTTTTCTGTTTGAGTCAATTTGCCAACATAAAGCATATCACCCAGTGTTCACCACATGAACAGAAGAATGGGCATTTTTAAGAACTGACAGAAAAGCTACCATAAAATGTATGTTAAGTCTTTTTAAAAATGTCTCTATGATTTTGATATTTTTATCTAATTTTGTTAGAAAGAGAGAAATTATACCTCAAAAGGCCATAAACATTGGGATATAGGGTAATGAGTTTGAATATGTTTGATTTACACATTTTATTCCCAACTGGGAGCAGATATTAATTAACCAAAACCATCATGACTGCACTGTGGTAACATGTAGGTTGAAATTGAAACCACACCTGCCTTTCCTAATTCATCAATGCCCACACCTCTTTCAGCCTGTCCAGACACCCATCATCTCATGACATCCCTGTTTGGTGACTTCCTGTGCTGATGGAAAAGGCCTGTTAATATGGGGGTGCTGCTGGATACTCAGAAAGCATGAACAAGTGTCTACTGGCTACTATTCCTCTACAGGGAATAGGTCACAGCTCGACGATTTATGTTTACTCTGTGCTGTTCCCCTGACTTTCACCACCTGACACAAAAAATGGATTCCTTTTTCTAATTCAATATTTTTAATGTAATGTCTAGTTCTATATACTATGAATCTCTCAACTTCCCCTGGAGCTTTCCTACGACCCAGCAATTGCACTACTGGGATTTACTACAAAGATACAAGTACAGTGAAAGTCCATGACACCTACACACCAATGTTTATAGCAGCAATGTCCAGAGTAGCCAAACTGTGGAAGGAGCCTCGGTGTCCATCGAAAGATGAATGGATAAAGAAAATGTGGTCTATATATCCAATGGAGTATTACTCATCCATTAGAAATGAAGAACACCCACCATTTGCTTTGACGTTATTGGAGCTGGAGTTTATTATGCTGAGTGAAGTAAGTCAGTCACAGAAGAACAAACATATGGTCTCATTCATTCAGGGAATATAAAAAGTAGTGAAAGGGAGTAAAGGGGAAAGGAGAGAGAATGAGTGGGAAATATCAGAGAGGTTGACAGAACCTCTGAGACATGAGAGACTCCTAACTCTGGGAAAGGAACCCTGGGAAGGAACTCTGGGAAGAGGTTATTTAATAAACAGAAAAGATTATGAGTAAGCAAAAGAATGTTCAAACAAAAAACAAATCAAGGCAGCCCAGGTGGCTCAGCGTTTTAGCACTGCCTTTTTGTCCAGGGCGTGATCCTGCAGACAGGGAATGAGTCCCATGTCAGGCTCCCTACATGGTCCCTGCTGCTCCCTCTACCTGTGCATCTGCCATTCTGTTTCTCTTTGTCTCTTATGAGTAAATAAAAACTTAAAAAAAAAAACAAAGCAAAAGCCATCACAATTCCAGATTTCAAAATTGTGATCATCAAAACAGTATAATGTAGCAGTAAAACATGCACATGGTCAATGGAATAGAAAAAGAACCCACAAATGGACACAAATCTCTATGGCCAACTTATCCTCGACAAAGTACAAAAGACTATCTACTGGAAAAAGGACAATCTCTTGAACAAGTGGTGTTGGGAACACTGGACAGCTGCAAATAAAGGAACCTGGGCCACATTATTACACTCCACACAAAGATAAACTCAGAGTAGATGAAAGACCTAAATGTGAGGCAAGAAACCATCAAAATCAAGATTTTGTGACCTCAGCCAAAACAGGTTCTTGGTACTCAAATCTCCAAAGGGAAGGGAAACAAAAGTAAAAGTGAAGTCTTTGGATTACATCAAGGAAGGAGCTGTAGTACAGCTGCGGAAACACAACATAATTAAAAGGCAACCTAACAACTGGAAAACATAGGGATGCAGGTGTAGCTTGAGCATCTGTCTTTGGCTCAGGGAGTCCTAGAGCTCTGGGATTGAGACCAGCATTAGGCTCCGTGTGGGGAGCCCACTTGTCCCTCTGCCCATCTCTGAATCTCTCTCTCCATCTCTGATGAATAAATAAATAACATCTTCCAAAAGAATAAAAACAATGGGAGAAGAGATTTGCACATCTAACACCATATTAAGGCTGGTTTCCAAAATGGAAAAATAAATCCCAAACTAAACCAGAAAGTGAAAACTACAATCAGAAATGGGCAGAGGACATGATGATTCACCTTGTCCTGATTGGAGCTGTAGACTGTCACTTTATATGAGGTAGGTCATCCACAGACAAAATGAAATTTAGTGTCTCCTCTAGGTCTACTTTATATGAACTACTTGAGGGGAGGGGCAAGACAGTGGAAGAGTAGGGTCCCCAAATCACCTGTCCCCACCAAATTACCTAGAAAACCTTCAAATCATCCTGAAAATCTACGAATTCGGCCTGAGATTTAAAGAGAGACCAGCTGGAACGCTACAGGGAGAAGAGTTCGCGCTTCTATCAAGGTAGGAAGACGGGGAAAAAGAAATAAAGACACAAAAGGCCTCCAAGGGGGAGGGGCCCCGCGAGGAGCCGGGCTGAGGCCGGGGCGAGTGTCCCCAGGACAGGAGAGCCCCGTCCCGGAGGAGCAGGAGCTGCACCGACCTTCCCGGGCGGAAAGGGGCCCGCAGGGAGCTGGAGCAGGACCCAGGAGGGCGGGGATGCCCTCGGGCTCCCGGGGACACTAACAGGCACCTGCGCCCCGGGGAGTGCCCCGAGCTCCCTAAGGGCTGTACTACTTTCACTACTTGAAGTTAAATTTCCCTGACCTGGACTATAAATGAAATACAGATACCTCCAGGGATCCCTGGGTGGTGCAGCGGTTTAGCGCCTGTCTTTGGCCCAGGGTGGGATCCTGGAGACCCGGGATCAAATCCCACGTTGGGCTCCCAGTGCATGGAGCCTGCTTCTCCCTCTGCCTGTGTCTCTGCCTCTCTCTCTCTCTCTCTCTCTGTGACTATCATAAATAAATAAAATTTAAAAAATTAAAAAAAAAAACAAATACCTCCATACTCATCAACTGAACATTTTCCTGAATCACAGCAGCACTCCCTGTGCACCAGGGAGGAAGACACGAAGAGATGGAAAAATATTCCATGCTCACGAATTGGAAGATTTAGTATTGTGAAAATGTCAATGTGACCCAGGGTAATTTACACATTCAATGAAATCCGTATCAAATACCATGGACTTTTCTTCAGAGAGTTGGAACAAATCATCTTAATATTTGTGTGGAATCAGAGAAGACTCCAAAAACCGAGGGGCATACTGAAAAAGAAAACGAGAGCCAGGGCCATCACAATTCCAGATTTCACGTTGCACTACAAAGCTGTGATCATGAAGACAGTGCGTTACTGGCACAAAACAGACGCATAAATCAATGGAACAGAATAGAAGACCCAGAAATGGGCCCTCAACTCCATGGGCAACTCTTATTTGCCAAAGCAGGTAAGACTCTCCAGTGGAAAAAGGACCGTGTCTTCAATAAATGGTGCTGGGAACATTGGACAGCCACGTGCAGAAGAATGAAACTAGACCATTCTCTTACACCAGACACAAAGATAAAATCAAAATATATGAAATATCTAAATGTGAGACAAGATTCCATCAAAATCATAGAGGAAATACCCCTTTTGAACTTGGCCACAGCAACTTCTTGCAAGATACATCCATGAGGGCAAGGGAAACAAAAGCAAAAATGAATTATTGGAATGTCTTCAAGATAACTTCTGCACAGCAAAAGAAACATTCAACAGAAGGGAAGATGATATTATCAAATAACATATAAGGCAAAGGGCTTGTATCCAACATGTGTAAATAACTTATCAAACCCAACACCCAAGAAACAAGGAATCCAGTTAAGAAATGGGGAGAAAACATGAACAGGAATTTCTCCAAATAAGACCTACAGATGGCCAACAAGTCCATGAAAAAATTCTCCACATCACTTTCTATCAGAGAAAAGCACATCCAAACACAATCAGCTGCTACTTTACACAACAGATTGGTGAAAATTAATAAGAAATAAAAGAACACATGTTCGAGGGATGTAGAGAAAGGGGAACCCTCTTCCACTGTTGGTGGGAATAAGAACTGGTGCAGCCACTCTGGAAAACATGTGGAGGTTCCAAAAGGGTTAAAGATAGATCTTCCCTACGACCCAGCAATTGCACTGCTGGGGATTTACCTCAAAGATACAGATGCAGTGAAATGGCAGGATACCTGCACCCCAATGTTTATAGCAGCCGTATGCACAATAGCGAAATTCTGGGAGAAGCCACGATGTCCTTTGAGAGACAAATGGATAAACATGATACTGTTTATATATACAAAGGGATATTTCTAAGTCATTAGAAAGGATAAAAAGCTACCATTTCCATCAACATATTTGGAGCTACACAGTATTATGCCAATGAAATAAGTCAGTCCCAGAAGAACAATCATCATACTTTCTCTCATACAACGAAAGGGATCATAAGGGAAGGAGGTAAAACGAGAGGGGATAAATCAGAGAGGAAGACAAAACATGAGAGACTCCTATCCCTGGGAGTCAGACAAAGGGCTGGGGAAGGGAAGTGGGTGGTGGGACATGGTACCTGGGTGATGGGCACTAAGGAGGGCACGTGATGAGATGAGCACTTGGTGTTACTCTATGTTGGAAAATTGAGCTTAAATAAATATGGAAAATACATGAAAAATAAACTATTAAAGAGAGAGAACATTACGAGCAATAACACGCCAACAAATTCAGCAATCAGAGAAAAAATGGATGCCTTCAAGTAAATGTAGAAACAACCCAGTCGGAAACAGGAATGAATAGAAAATCAGTAAAGACTCCAAACCAGGGAATGAAAATCAAACATATTTAAAAGTCTTCAAACAATCAAAAGTCCTGGGACAGATGGCTACCCATGGGAATGCAACAAGCATTGAAATAGAATTAATACCTATCATGATAATGTTCCAAAAAATTGAAATTAAAGGAAACTTCCAAGCTCAATTTCAGAGGGTAGCATTTCCTTGACCTCACAAGCAGACAAAGATCTAACCTAAAAGGAGAATTACAGACTAATGTCCTTGATGGATATGGATGCAAAATTTCACCAGGATCCTAACTAACAGGATCCACCAGTATGTTAATAGGATAATTCACCATGATGAAATGGGCCTGATTTCTGGTCTGTAAGGGTGGATCAGCATCTGCAAATCCAACAATGGATTTGTATCATTAATAAAACAAAGGATAAGGACCATTTTATAATCTCAACTCATGCCCAAAAAGCTTTTGGCAAGAGTGATTATACTTACATGTTAAAAATTTCTTGCTGCATAGACATAGGGGAACATATTCAACATAAAAGCCATCTACAGAAGACACATGGAGAATGTCTTCCTCAACAGGGAAAAGTTGAGAGCTTTTCCCCTAAGATCAGGAACAGGACAGGGATGCCCTCCATCACCACTGTTCTTCACCATTGTGGTAGAAGGCCTAGCCTCAACCATCAGACAGCAAACGGAAGGAAATGTCCTCCAACTCAGCAAAGAAAAAATCAAATTTTCACTCTTCACACACAAGTTATTTTAAGTTCAAGTCCCAAAGACTCCTTTGAAAAAATTTCTAGAACTGACGCCGGAATTCAGCAAGATCGGAGCATGTAAAATGAATACAAGGAAGTCAATGGCTTCTCTATATAGTGCAAATGAAATAGAAAAAAAAAACAAGGACTGGATGCAATTTATAATTGGACCAGAAATCATCAGATAATGAGGGAAAATCCTAACCAAAGAGGGATGGATGTATAGTCTAAACATTCCAGAACACTTATGAAAGACAGTATGGAAGACACAAGTAGACAGAAAATATTTATTCTCATAGATTAGAAGAATAAATATTGAAAAAATAACTGCTACCAAGAGCAAGTTATCCTTTCAAAGCCAGGTTTATAAAATATCACTAGCATTTGTCACAGAGCTTGAGCAAATGATCTAAAAACCTTTAGGGAACCACAAAGACCTCCAGTAACCAAAGCAATCCTGAAAAAGTAAAGCAAACCTGGAGACATCCTGATTCTGGTTGCAAGGTAAATTATGACGCTGTGATCACCAGAACAGTATGGCGCTGGAAAAAATACAGACTTATAGATAAATAGAAAACTTTAAGAAGCTGTAAATGGACCCAGAATAGTATGGTCAAAAAATCTTGACAAAGCAGGAAAGAATATCCAATGGAAAAAAAGAAATCTCGTCAATAAATGCCGTTGGCAATATTGGAGAGCCACATGCAGAAGAATGACAGTGGACACTTGTTTTACATCATTCACAAAAGTGGACTCAAAGTTGATGAAAGACCTAAATGTGAGTCAGGAAACCATCAGAATCCTCAGGAGAACACAGGCAGCACCTTTTCTACCTCAGATGCAACCACTTCTAGACATGTCTCCAGAGGCAAGGGAAAACAAAGGACAATGAACTATGGCGACTTCATCAAGAAAAGAGCTTTTTCACAGCAAAGGAATCACTCAAAGTAACTAAAAGGCCACCTAGAGAATGAGAGAAGATATTTGGAAATGTCTTATCAGATTAAAGGCTCAAATTCGAATCTAAAATGAACTTATCAATCTCAACACACACCAAAGATAAATATCTCCAATCAGAATTGGGCAGAAGTTGTGAACAGACTTCCTGTCCTTCGTGAGGCCCCGCACCACACCATATATTAGGGAGCTGATCCACATGCAGAAAGAAATTCATTTGCTCTCCTAGATCTGCTACATATCAGACAAAATATTAAAGAATCTGACAAATAACAGGGAAAATATTTATGTACCTAAATCTAAGATTACCCTTGAAATTAGGCAATAATAAAATAAAAGATATTAAAATCAGTCAACAGGAAGTTAAATAATTTGTTTGCATATACATAGTCAATGAGGGGGATCCCTGGGTGGTGCAGTGGTTTAGTGCCTGCCTTTGGCCAAGGGCGTGATCCTGGAGAACCGGGATCAAATCCCACGTCGGGCTCCCGGTGCACGGAGCCTCCTTCTCCCTCTGTCTATGTCTCTGCCTCTCTCTCTCTCTCTCTCTCTGTGACTATCATAAATAAAAAAATTTTAAAAAATAAAACTTTTAAAAAAATACATAGTCAACGAGGAAAATTATTTCAAAAACCAATTACAAGTAACTAATGAGCTCAAAGAAAATTCAGGATATAAAATCAACAGAGACAATAAAGTTAAATCCTACACACTAACAACAAATTTTCTGTATCAAATGTACAAAACAATCACCATTATACTGGTTCCAAAAATAAATATTTATGATTAAACTTCATTAAGCAGAGAAAATATTGTTTAAAAATGACCCTTTTTAATGAAAGACCTTTAAAAAGGAACAGAAATGCAAAGATAAATACGGTGATGGATTAGAACATCATAAATCCACTGTGAAACCAAAAGAAACTGATCTGGGGTTATGAAGCAATCTTTGTATATAACTTATTAAGAATTGAATCTAACTTGGCAGGTGACTATATAGTCAGCGGACATGCAAATAGGGCCCTCCCTCCACTGATTAAACAAGCCCAGCCCAGACCCTGCAGCTGGGAGAGGAGCTCCAGCCCCAGGATCCCCAGGTGACCCCATTCAGTGCTCAGGGCACAACACAGACAAACCACCATGGAGTCTGTGCTCTGCTGGGTTTTCCTTGTCGCTATTTTAAAAGGTAATTCATGGAGAACCAGATACCCTGAGTCTGTGAGTGGAGGTGAGTGAGAGAAACAGGATGTGAGACAGTTTCCTGACCAGGATGTCTTGTGTTTGCAGGTGTCCAGGGTGAGGTGCAGCTGGTGGAGTCTGGGGGAGACCTGGTGAGGCCTGGGGGGTCCCTGAGACTGTCCTGTGTGGCCTCTGGATTCACCTTCAGTAGGAATGCCATGAGCTGGGTCCGCCAGGCTCCAGGGAAGGGGCTGCAGTGGGTCGCAGCTATTAGCAGTGATGGAAGTAGCACAAGCTACGTAGACGCTGTGAAGGGCCGATTCACCATCTCCAGGGACAACGCCAAGAACACGCTGTATCTGCAGATGAACAGCCTGAGAGCCGAGGACACGGCCGTGTATTACTGTGCAAGGTACACAGTGAGTCGACCTCAGTGTGAGCCCAGACACAAACCTCTCTGTTAGGGGATCAGGACCGCCAGGGGGTGCACACTCCTCACCACTTCTGTCTTGAAGGCCCAGGAGCAGGTGCAGAGGGAGGTTCTGGGCAGGTTTCCTGTCAGGGTCTGGGATTCCCCCCAAAGGAGCTGTTTTCCCCAGGGAGTTATCTAGGCAGATGATATGTGCATACCTATTCAGTCTCTGATTTAGACACATCCGTTTTTTATATGAAAACAGCTATTATGCCATGCACAAAAGACAGCGATTCTTTTTCTATCAATAGATTTCACAGTAATTTTATTTTATTTCTTTGATAATAAATTTTTTATTCGTGTTCAATTTGACAACACACAGAATAACACCCACTGCTCATCCCTTCAAGTGCCCCCCTCAGTGCCCGTCATCCATTCATCCCCACCCCCCTCCTCCCCTTCCACCACCCCTAGTTCATTTCCCAGAGTTAGGAGTCTTTATGTTCTGTCTCCCTTTCTGATATTTCCTACCCATTTCTTCTCCCTTCCCTTCTATTCCCTTTCACTATTATTTATATTCCCCAAATGAATGAAAACATATAATGTTTGTGCTTCTCCGTTTGACTCATTTCACTCAGCATCATAACCTCCAGTTCCATCCATGTGGAAGCAAATGATGGGTATTTGTCATTTCTAATAGCTGAGTAATATTCCATTGTATAAATAAACCACATCTCCTTTATCTATTTCTTTCGATGGACACCGAGGTTCTTTCCACAGTTTGGCAATTGTGGACATTGCTGCTAGAAACATCGGGGTGCAGGTGTCCTGACGTTTCATTGCATCTGCATCTTTGGGGTAAATCCCCAACAGTCCAATTGCTGGGTCGTAGGGCAGGTCTATTTTTAACTCTTTGAGGAACCTGCACACAGTTTTCCAGAGTGGCTGCACCATTTCACATTAGATTTCACAGTAATTTTAATTTACATGATAATGGGTTATAGTAGGCATGTAAAACATAAATTACATAAACTCTTTTTCTAGATTTGTTTATGCAGGTAGAAACATTGTAATATAAGATATATACATTATACATATACGTTGTATATAAGATATATTAATTTATATCTTGAGTACACTGCACACTGTGGCAATCAATAACTATGTGAATTTGATGAGATAGTATAATAGAAAAGATAATTTGGGGGATAGGTAAATGTAATGATTCTAGAAAACATAGGCTTATGCAACTGGTTTCCTAAGAAGGAGTAATATATGCTCTATTTACTTGGAATAAAAAAGCTAGGACAGGGAATAACTGTATAATGTAGCAGAATGGTGACATTGTATTAATTTGCTAGCTATAATAAATTTTTTATACACTTGTATGATTTGCACTGGTACTATAATATTGAGTAATATATAGCCCTTATTGAAATTTCACCAGTTTTCCAAATAGTTTTTTTTTCCTGCCCCAGAATACAAACTATGATTCCAAATTGTATTTAGTTGCTGTTTTCTTTGTTTCTGCTACCCTATGGCAGCTATTTAAGTATTTCTTAGTCCTTCATGGCCTTGAAACATTTGATGAATACTAGTCAGTTTTTCTGAAGAATGCCTCTCACTTTGGGTTTATGTGACCCTTTTGGATGATTAGATTAAAGTTTTGCATTTCTTGGCGATATCACACCCAAAATGTGGAAGGAGCTTCGGTGTCCATCAAAAGATGAATGGATAAAGAAGATGTGGTTTATGTATACGATGGAATATTCCTCAGCCATTAGAAACGACAAATTCCCACCATTTGCTTTTACGTGGATGGAACTGGAGGGTATTATGCTGAGTGAAGTAAGTCAGTTGGAGAAGGACAAACATTATATGGTCTCATTCATTTGGGAATATAAAAAATACTGAAATGGAATAAAGGGGAAAGGAGAGAAAATGAGTGGGAAATATCAGAGATGGAGACAGAACATGAGAGACTCCTAGCTCCAGAAACGAACAAGGCATGGTCGAAGGGGAGGAGGGTAGGGGTGGGGGTGAATGGGTGATGGGCACTGAGGGGGCACTTGATGGGATGAGCACTGGGTGTTATTCTGGATGTTGGCATATGAACACCAATAAAAAATAAATTTATTATTTTGAAAAAAGAATCATAAATAAAAAAATATATATATAAAATAAAGTAAAATAAAATAATAAAATAATTGAGTGAACCAGAATATTTATGTAATCTCAGAGCATCTCTCCAAATATAGTTATTAGTTATAAAGGGAATAATAGTAAATCTACAGTGGAAATACCCAACACACATTACCTTGATCAAGAATATCCTGAGAGAAAAAATATATCATGTATCCCCTGATATGATACATTGTCAAGAACACAATGTCACTTCTGTGATATTGCCAAGACAGAGATTCTTACAGTAGGTTACTATTTTCCCTAAATACCAGTTAATTGCAAATATTTC
This sequence comes from Otocyon megalotis megalotis, assembly GCA_017311455.1. Classification (NCBI taxonomy): domain Eukaryota; kingdom Metazoa; phylum Chordata; class Mammalia; order Carnivora; family Canidae; genus Otocyon; species Otocyon megalotis. Next base: position 77,265 of record JAEUCK010001765.1, read on the forward strand.
CATGTACACTAACTAAGCATTTCCCCGATCTGCACCTTCAATCATTGTGCATCACACGACCACCCAGCTCAAGGAGAAATTTGGTAGAAGCAGCATAAACTCCATGTTGGACATGAGGCTGCAAAAGCATCAAATATCTAAAGCAAAAGAAGACAGACCCCTAATGGTGTCAATATGTTGATCCACGCACACAGCATCCACGTCAGTGACAGCCTGGGAAGGAAGCAGGATTCACACTAGCATGTTCTGTGGATGTGGAGTCTGAGCGTCAACACACACACACACACACACACACACACACGAGTATGAAAACATTTTCAGCTTCATCATTGTTTCTGTTAAAAGCAGGCAGGCCTCTCAGCAAGTCAGAAATGTTTGGATGGAGCCAGGGAAAGACACTGGCTCAGGGTGTGTGTTGAGGGAAAGTGGTGATGATGAGGTCGTGATCCAGGAGGGGATTATATGGAGTCAGTTTCCCACCAGTATCTGGGGACGGAACTCAAGGGCGCTTGCTGGATTTCCCATGGGTGGGGCAGGAGGAGAAGAGGGAGGATTGGAGATCAAGGAGACAGCAGGTAATACTCAAAAACACGGTGTGATGACAAATTCCACTAAACAATTATGAAAACTGAGAGAACAAAAGTGGAGGAGGACCTTCCACCTGCAGGGAATAACTCATGGATCCGTCAGGTGCTGATATCAGCTCACTGTGTGAGTCCTCTAACAGCCACATGTTGGAACCTAACGTCCATGTGATGGGAGGACGAGGTGGGGCCTCAGGGGACCACTTAGGTCAGGAGGTGCAGCCTCATTATGGGATCAGGGCCCTTATACACCAGGACTGGGAATGCCTCCTGCGCTTCGGCCCCATGTGAGGCATCTGTCTGGGTGTATGTCATACAACTGTTATTATTTTTGCAGCAGTAACGGTTGAGTTTTGTGTTCCATGAAAATCACCTCACTGATGAGTGACAAAGAGAGGAAAGCACTTATCACCATGTGACATGGGCTTCAGGCAGGAGTTCAGGCAACCTCCCCAAGGACAAGAAATGCAGGAATATAATTGTCATGAGTTATATGTCTCCCTACAGTCTATGTAACTCCGTTTTGGATGGGATGGGCTGCTGCAAGTCTCCGTGATGCAAGCGACCCATTCGAGGATGGAAACTGCTGGATCTGGAGGCAGAAAAGAAGTCTTGTCTCATTTGGCAGGGTCAAAGGGACTGACTTGAGAAAAGCAAATTGAGCTGGCTCCAGGCAGCAAACTGGAATTGAATTCCTTAATCTTGGAATTTTCTCTAAGTCTCTATCTTCCTCTGTGTATACAAATGCCAGTTATAGATCCCACTACAACTATAACAGTTTGATGAAGAAGAGATCACATAGGGTCCTGGGTCTGGGTCTTCAGAGAGTGTCTGTGGTGTGTGCTGCGTGCACTGTGCTGTACTGTTTTGGTGCCTCTTTCCTTCAGGTCTGGCATCTACACACGCTCTCCCTGCCTGCAGTGGGCAGTGTGTGGTCCTTGGGAAGAATGTGATGAGTTTAAACTGGATGTGCTCTGCTCAGCTTCTTAAATGAGCCGTGAAACCACCTCCACTAGAACTGGGGCCCTGCAGAATTATCTGGTCAGGAGATGTGGGTGGGCAGGGGTGCAGCCGCTCAGGGAAACCGTATGGTGGTGCCTCAAATAGGTAAATATAGACCTACCCTGTGATCCAGAAACTGCCCTATTGGGTATTTACACTAAGATTACAAAAGTGCAGATTCAAAGGGATACACACTTCGATATTTACAGCAGCATTATCTACATTAGCCAAACTATGGAAACAATCCCAGTATATGTCAACTGAAGAATGGATAAAGAACATGTGAGATAGACATATAGACTTAGATACATAGGATTTTACTAATCAATGCAGTGGAATTAATTCTAACAATTTACAAGTATGAGGATGGAGGTAGTACGCATAATGCTAATTGACATGCCAGTGAGAAAAAGAAAATACTGTATACTTTCGGTCATAGTTTGAATTTAAGAGACAGAAAGAATGAGCAAAGAGATTGATGCATGGATCAGGAAATAGTCCCTTCAATACAGAGATTAAACTGATAGTTACCAGGTGGGAGGAGAGTGGGGGATAGGTGACCTGTGTGATGGGGCTTAGGGAGTGCACTTGTCCTGATGAACACTGGGTGATGCATGGAAGTGGTCAATCAGCATGTTGGATACATGAAACGGGTGTTACACTGGATGTGACCTCTACTGCAATTCATTTTTTGAATGTTCATAGCAGCTTTATTTGTAACAGCTAAAACTCAGAATCACCCAGATATCCTTCAGAAAATGAATGGTTAAACCAACAGTTTACATCTACTCATAGGATACAACTCAGCTATGAAAACAAACAAATTATTGATACACACAACAACTTGGATGAACCTAGAGGGAATTATGCTGAGTGAAAAAAAGGCAATCCCTAAGGTACATTGTGTATGATTCCAATTTTATAACATTTTTGACATGAAAATGTTATAAAGATTAGTGGTTTCCAACAGTTAGGGAAGTGAGTGGTATTGTGGTGACTGACTATGAAAGGATTGCATGAGGGATACTTTCTATGGAGCAGTTCTATGGCTTAGTTGTGGTGCTGATTACACAAATATACACATGTGAATAATTGAATAAAACTTAATTACCACACACGTGCACACACACAGGAGTGTCTACTGCAATTCAAATAAAAAATTAAAAGAAGAACTACAACTGGAAATTTTATTCATTGTCCTACATTTCCTGCATAATTCAGGCAGTTTTTTCTATTAAACAAGGCTGATAGTATTCAGGGATTCACTAATTACCACTTATGTGAAAATGAAATTTAATAATCTATAAAAAATGGAAATTATAGCCTCATAATCTAACAATTGGTGTAGTGAAAAGTAGGATAAAATTAGATTATTGTGGAGCCCGGGTAGCTCAGCAGATTAGCACCACCTTCAGCCCAGGGTGTGATCCTGGAGACCCGGGATCGAGTCCCACATCAGGTTCCCTGCATGGAGCCTGCTTCTCCCTCTGCCCGTGTCTCTGCCTCTGTGTTTGTGTGTGTGTGTGTGTGATGAATAAATAAATAAAATCTTTTTTAAAAAATGTAGATTATTAAGGCTTCTTTTAGCCCAGCTCCTCGCTGGGGCCCCTCCCCTTTCGATACTGTTTTATTTATTTTTTCCCATCTTCCTACCTTGGTAGAAGCGTGAACTCTTCTCACTGTAGCATTCCAGCTGTTCTCTCTTTAAATCTCCACTCCAATTTGTAGGTGTTCAGGATGATTTGAAAGTGATCTAGGGAATTTGGTGGGGACAGGTGACTTGGAGACCCTACTCTTCCGCCATCCAGCCCCTCAGAGTCTTGTATGACTTGGGAGTAGATGGCTTATTCTTAAATTTTTGTTTTGGAATATACTTGTGCTTTAACTTCTGCCTAATTATCCTGATGTTATTTGCTTCCTACATGAGGGATGAAGAGGATATATGTAAACATTAACATATTATCTGTATCTCTACTCAACTCAAGTATATGATCCAAAAAATAGAAATTAAAGAAAACTTCCAAGCTCATTTTCAGAGGGTAGCATTGCCTTGACCTAAAATCAGACAAAGATCCAACCTAAAATGAGAATTACAGACTAATATTCTTGATGGATATGGATGCAAAATTTCACCAAGGTCCTAAACAAAAGGATCCCCCAGTACGTTAATAAGACAATTCACCATGACGAAATGAGCCTAATATCTGGTCTGTAAAGGTGGATCAGCATCTGCAAATCCAACCATGGGATTTGGATCACTAATGAAACAAAGGATAAGGACCATTTTATAATCTCAACTCATGTCCAAAAAGCTTTTGGCAAGAGCGATTATATATTCATGTTAAAAATTTCTTGATGCATAGCATAGGGGAACATATTCAACAAAGAAGCCATCTACAGAGGACTCATGGAGAATGTCTTCCTCAACAGGGAAAAGTTGAGAGCTTTCCCCTAAGATCATGAACAGGACAGGGATGCCCTCCATCACCACTGTTCTTCTCCATTGTGGTAGAAGGCCTAGGCTCAACCATCAGACAGCAAACAGAAGGAAATGTCCTCCAACTCAGCAAAGAAAAAATCAAACTTTCCTCTTCAGACGCAATTTATTTTAAGTTCAAATCCCAAAGATTCCTTTGAAAAAATTTCTAGAACTGACGCCGGAGTTCAGCAAGATCGGAGTATGTAAAAGGAATACAAGGAAGTCAATGGCTTCTCTATATAGTGCAAATGAAATAGAAAAAAGAAAAACAAGGACTGGATGCAATTTATAATTGGACCAGAAATCATCAGATAATGAGGGAAAATCCTAACCAAAGAGGGATGGATGTATAGTCTAAACATTCCAGAACACTTATGAAAGACAGTATGGAAGACACAAGTAGATAGAAAATATTTATTCTCATATATTATAAGAATAAATATAGAAAAAATAACTATGCTACCAAGAGCAAGTTATCCTTTGAATTCCAGGTTTATAAAATATCACCAGCATTTGTCACAGAGCTTGAGCAAATGATCTAAAAACCTTGAGGGAACCACAAAGACCTCCACTAACCAAAGCAATCCTGAAAGAGTAAAGCAAAGCTGGAGACATCCTGATTCTGGTTGCAAGGTAAATTACGATGTTGTGATCACCAGGACAGTATGGCGCTGGAAAAAATACAGACTTATAGATAAATAGAAAACTTCAAGAAGCTGTAAATGGACCCAGAATAGTATGGTCAAAAAATCTTGACAAAGCAGGAAAGAATATCCGATGGAAAAAAAGAAATCTCGTCAATAAATGCCATTGGCAATATTGGAGAGCCACATGCAGAAGAATGACAGTGGACACTTGTTTTACATCATTCACAAAAGTGGACTCAAAGTTGATGAAAGACCTAAATGTGAGTCAGGAAACTATCAGAATCCTCAAGAGAACACAGGCAGCACCTTTTCTACCTCAGATGCAACCACTTCTAGACGTGTCTCCAGAGACAAGGGAAAACAAAGACAAATGAACTGTGGCGACTTTATCAAGGAAAGAGCATTTTCACAGCAAAGGAATCACTCAAAGTAACTAAAAGGCCACCTAGAGAATGAGAGAAGATATTTGGAAATGTCTTATCAGATTAAAGGCTCAAATTCGAATCTAAAATGAACTTATCAATCTCAACACACACCAAAGATGTATATCTCAAATCAGAATTGGGCAGAAGTTGTGAACAGACTTCCTGTCCTTCGTGAGGTCCCGCACCACACCATATATTAGGGAGCTGATCCACATGCAAAACGAAATTCATTTGCTCTCCTAGATCTGCTATATGTCAGACAAAATATTAGAGTAAAGAATCTGACAAATAACAGGGAAAATATTTATGTACCTAAATCTAAGATTACCCTTGAAATTAGGCAATAATAAAATAAAAGATATTAAAATCAGTCAACAGGAAGTTAAATATACATAGTTTGCATATACATAGTCAATGAGGGGGATCCCTGGGTGGTGCGGCGGTTTGGCGCCTGCCTTTGACCCAGGGCGCGATCCTGGAGACCCGGGATCAAATCCCACGTCGGGGTCCCGGTGCATGGAGCCTGCTTCTCCCTCTGCCTATGTCTCTACCTCTCTCTCTCTCTCTGTGACTATCACAAATAAAAAAAAAAATAAAACCTTTTAAAAAATACATAGTCAACGAGGAAAATTATTTCAAAAACCAATTACAAGTAACTAATGAGCTCAAAGAAAATTCAGGATATAAAATCAACAGAGACAATAAAGTTAAATCCTACACACTAACAACAAATTTTCTGTATCAAATGTACAAAACAATCACCTTTATACTGGTACCAAAAATAAATATTTATGATTAAACTTCATTAAGCAGAATAAATATTGTTTAAAAATAACCTTTTCTAATGAAAGACCTTTAAAAATTAACAGAAATGCAAAGATAAATACGTTGATGGATTACAACATCATAAATCCACTGTGAAACCCAAAGAAACTAATTTGGGGTTGTGAAGCAAACTTTGTATATAACTTATTGAGAATTGAATCTAACTTGGCAGGTGACTATATAGTCAGGGGACATGCAAATAGGGCCCTCCCTGCACTGATTAAACAAGCCCAGCCCAGACCCTGCAGCTGGGAGAGGAGCTCCAGCCCCAGGATCCCCAGGTGACCCCATTCAGTGCTCAGGGCACAACACAGACAAACCACCATGGAGTCTGTGCTCTGCTGGGTTTTCCTTGTCACTATTTTAAAAGGTAATTCATGGAGAACCAGAGACCCTGAGTCTGTTAGGGGAAGTGAGTGAGAGAAACAGGGGATGTGGGACCGTTTTCTGACCAGGATGTCTTGTGTCTGCAGGTGTCCAGGGTGAGGTGCAGCTGGTGGAGTCTGGGGGAGACCTGGTGAAGCCTGGGGGGTCCCTGAGACTCTCCTGTGTGGCCTCTGGATTCACCTTCAGTAGCTACAGCATGGACTGGGTCCGCCAGGCTCCAGGGAAGGGGCTGCAGTGGGTCGGATACATTAGCAGTGGTGGAAGTAGCACAAGCTACGCAGACGCTGTGAAGGGCCGATTCACCATCTCCAGAGACAACGCCAAGAACACGCTGTATCTCCAGATGAACAGCCTGAGAGCCGAGGACATGGCCGTGTATTACTGTGGGAGGGACACAGTGAGGGGACCTCAGCGTGAGCCCAGACACAAACCTCCCTGTAGAAGGGGATCGGGACCACCAGGGGGTGCACACTCCTCACCACTTGTGTCTTGAAGGCCCAGGAGCAGGTGCAGATGGAGGTTCTGGGCAGGTTTCCTGTTGGGGTCAGGGCTTCCTCTCCATGGATCAGTTTCCCCCAGGGAGTCTCTCTGAACACTTGATTGTCTGTTAATCTATTCATTCTCTTTCTTAGAGACTTAGAATTCAACTATGGCACTTGCACTTACTTGTATTTAAATTTTCCTGACCTGAAATATTAATCAATTACAAATAACTCCATTCATGTCATCTGAACATTTTCATGAGTCGTATTGGCATTCCCTTTGGATCACAGGACCCCAAGATAACTGTTCTGTTGCACATCACAGTATTCAGTCATCTCCATTCAACACAAGTGAAAAGAGACATTCTACAAAAATGTTAAAAATGGCCTGGGAGTGAGAAAAATTCCCAGCATGGCATGGTAGGAAGGGGGACTCTGAGTTCACTCACACACACACACACACACACACACACACACACACACACACAATCATGAGAGAATAAGCTTTAAATACCTTCACCTTCATGTCTTATGAGAGCCAGGCAAGCCTCTCATCATGTTATAAATGCCTGGATGGTGCCAGGGAGGTCACTAGCTTCGGGTGTGTGTTGTGGGTCAGTGGTAGGGACAGGATCCTGCTCCATGGTATTTGGGGAGGAGGTGAGGCCCTAGGGGAGTACTTAGGTCAGGAAGTGCAGCCTCATGATAGGCCCAGGGTCCTTATACACCAGGACTGGGAAAGCTCCCTGCATCCTGGCCCCATGTGAGGTGATGGGGAAAGGACGGTCTAGGACCTGGGTGCCCTCCAGACACCACATGTGCCTGCACCTGGACATTAGATGTCTCAGATTCCAGATCTGTGAGAATGACTGTCTGTGGTTTGCTCCATCCAGTCCTTGTACGATATTCCAGGAGTTGGGACAGGCTAAAGTAATTTTTTCTTTGTTTAAATTGAATTTACTAATATTTACTACACATTCAGTGCTCATCACATCACGTGCCCTCCTTAACTCCAATCACCTAATTCCCCCACCCCCACCCTCTCCCTTCCAGTGACGCTCAGTGTTTTTTTTTCCCCAGAGTTAAGTGTCTCTCATGATTTGTCTTCTTCTGTAGTATTACCCCACTAAGTTTCACTCCTCCTTTATGGTCTCTTTCAATATTTCCTATATTACACATATGAATGAGACCATATCATTGCCTTTCTGTGATTAATTTCTCTCAACATAATACCTCCAGGGCCACCCATGTTGAAGGAAATGTTATTTCATGTTATTCATCATTTCTGACAGCTGTGTAATATCCCATTATATATATAAACCACATTTTAAGTATATTTTTATTGGAGTTTGTTTGCCAGCATATATTATAATATCCAGTACGTATTCCGCCAATTGCCCCCCTCAGCTGCTGTCATCCAGGAACCCCAACCCCCCGAACGTCTCCCCTTCCACTCTCATTGTTTTTCCCCCATACTTAGGAGTTTCTCATGTAATAGATGATAATTGATGATAGATGGGATGTTATGGATAGATGGGAATTGATAATTTCCACTCATTCTATCTCCTTTCCCCTTTATTCCCTTGCAGTATCTCTTATGTTCTTTTTATGAGTGAAAACATATAATGTTTTTCCTTCTCTGAGTCACTTACTTCACTCAGCATAATACCCTTCACGTCCACCCACGTTGAAGCAAATGATGGGTATTCATCATTTCTAATGGCTGAGTAATGTCCCAGTGTATATATAGACCATATCTCCTTTATCCATTCATCTGTCGATGGACATTGAAGCTCCTTCCGCACTTTCTTTATCCAGTTTTCTGTAGAAAGGCCTCATGATTCCTCCCATGGTTTGACTATTGTGGGCATTTCTGCTGTGAACATTGGCGTGCAGGGGTCCCTTCGTTTCATGAAATTTGCGTATTTGTGGTAAATACCCCGTAGTGTAGTGGCTGCCTCACAGGGTGGCTCTATTCTCACTTTTTCAGGACATTCCTTTCTGTTTCCTGGAGTGGCTGAACAAGCCTGCATTCCCACCAAATGTGAAAGAGACAGTTCCACTTCCTCAATATCCTCCCTTATATTTATTGTTTCCTGGCCTTGTTACTTTATCCATTCTGAGTTGTATAAGTGGGATCTTAGTGTGGTTTTCATCTGTATTTCCCTGATGACAAGTCATGTGGATCATTTTTCTTATCTGCCTGTCGGCCATGTGTAGGTCTTCTTTGGAGAAACGGCTGTTTGTGCCTTCTCTCCTTTTCTTCACTGGATTGTTTGTTTTGTTGGGTGCTGACTTTGTTAAGGAAATATCTTTTCCTATTCTGTACGTTGGCACAGGCCAAGATTCTGACTCACTGAAATGTGCGCAAGGACATATGACAAACCCTCTACAATTTAAGGAGTAGGATAAAATCACTCTATAGGGGCACATGACACCTATAAACCAAGATTTACATGGAAAAATCATTACAAAGTACCACGTGGACACAAAGTCTGAAGTCTGGAATATTACTTAATAAAAACATAGTTTCTCAAAGCAGTCAATATGAACACACATAGACAGTCACAGCAGTTTGACAAGTAGGGCAAGAGGAGAACAGGTAAGACTCGAGGTCAAGGAGTTATCAGGTAACATTCAAAAACACGGTGTGGTGACAAATGCCACTAAACAATTATGAAAAATAAGGGGAAAAAGCTGCAGGAGGTCCTTTCATTGATCCTTCAGGTGTAGATATCAGCTCATTGTGTGTGACCTCTACCATCCCCATGTTGAAACCTAAGGCCCATGAGATGGGAGGAGGAGGTGGGGCCTTGGGGAGCACTTAGGTCAGCAGATCGATCCCCTTGATGGGATCAGGAACCTTATTCTCCAGGACTAGGAAATCTCCCTGCCTCCTGCCCCATGTGAGGTGACAGGGAAAGGACAGGCTAGGACGTGGGTGCTCTCCAGACACCACATCCTTGTGCACCTGGACCTCAGACGTCGCAGACTCCAGAACTATGGGAAATGAAGGTCTTTCTTTTGATTTGCCAAGTCCATTTAGGTGTTACAGCAGCCAGCACAAGCTAAAGTTTTCTTCTTATTTTTCTTCTTCTTCTTCTTCTTATTCTTCTTCTTATTATTATTATTATTATTTCATTAAATTCAATTTTCCAAAATTTACTATACACCCAGTGCTCATCACATCACGTACCCTGCTTAATGCCCATCACCCAGTTACCCCATCCCCACAACAACCTCCCTTCCAGTGACCCTCAGTTTAATTACCAGAGTTAAGTGACTCTCATGGTTTACCTTCCTCTCTAGTATTACCCCGGTCAGTTCCATTCCTTCCCTTTTGGTCTCTTTCAATATTTCTTATATTCCACATATGACTGAGACATATCATTGCCTATCAGTGATTGGTTTATTTTCTTCAATATAATACCTCAAGTACCAACCATGTTGATGTAAATGTTCCTTCATGTTATACATAATTTCTAGCGGCTTAATTATACTTCAATTTATATACAAACCACATCTTCTTTATCCTTTTTCCTGTTGAGGAACACCATGGTTCCTCCCAGTTTAATTATTGTGGACACTGCTGCTGTGAACATTGGGGTGCAGGTGACCCTTCATTTAACTGCATCTGTGTCTCTGAAGCTAATACCCAGTATAGCAATGGCTGGGTCATAGGGTGGCTCTCTTCTCAGTTTTTGAATAAATTTGATTCTGTTATCTGAGGAGTCTGCACCAGCTTTCATTCCTACCAACAGTGCAAGAGTTCTCCCTTTCTCCACATCCTCTGCAATATTTGTTATTTCCAGCCATGTTAGTGTATCCATTCTGAGTTGTAGAAGTGGTATCTCCTTGGGATTTTCATTTGTGTTTCCCTGATGACAATTCATGTGGATCATTTTGCTTTTTTTAATAATAAATTTATTTTTTATTGGTGTTCAATTTGCCAACATACAGAATAACACCCAGTGCTCATCCATTCCAGTGCCCCCCGCATTGCCCGTCACCCAGACACCCACACCCCCCCTCCTCCCCTTCCACCACCCCTAGTTCATTTCCCAGAGTTAGGAGTCTTCCATGTTCTGTCTCCCTTTCTGATATTTCCTACCCATTTCTTCTCCTTTCCCTTATATTCCCTTTCACTATTATTTATATTCCCCAAATGAATGAGAACATACACTGTTTGTCCTTCTCCGATTGACTTACTTCACTCAGCATAATACCCTCCAGTTCCATCCACGTTGAAGCAAATGGTGGGTATTTGTCGTTTCTAATGGCTGAGTAATATTCCATTGTATACATAAACCACATCTTCTTTATCCATTCATCTTTCGATGGACACCGAGGCTCCTTCCACAATTTGGCTATTGTGGACATTGCTGCTAGAAACATCGGGGTGCAGGTGTCCCGGCGTTTCATTGCATCTGTATCTTTGGGGTAAATCCCCAACAGTGCAATTGCTGGGTCGTAGGGCAGGTCTATTTTTAACTCTTTGAGGAACCTCCACACAGTTTTCCAGAGTGGCTGCACCAGTTCACATTCCCACCAACAGTGTAAGAGGGTTCCCTTTTCTCCGCATCCTCTCCAACATTTCTGGTTTCCTGCCTTGTTAATTTTCCCCGTTTTTCTCATCTGCCTGTTGTCCGTGTGTAGGTCTTCTCTGGGGCAAATCCTGTAAATGTATTTTCCCAATTTATTGACTGGATTGCTTGATTTTTTTTGAGTATGAATTTGTTATGCAAATATCTTCTCCTATTCTGTAGGTTGCCTCTCGTCATATTGACCACTCCATTGCTGTGCAGATTTTATCTTGAAGAAGTCCCAGTAGTTCATTTTCTCCTTTGTTTCCTATGCCTTAGATGTATTGCCATTAATCGCTGCATTTCAGGTCAGAAGTTGCTACCTGTATTTTCCTTCATGATTTTGATGAGTTACTGCCTCAGATTTTGTTCTTTCATTCATATTGAGTTTATCTTTGTGTCTGCAGTAGAATAGTCTACATTCATGCTTCTTTAGGTGGCCACCCAAGTTTTTAGCACTGTTTATTGATAGTCTGTGTGTTTTCCATTAAGCATTCTTTCTTGATTCTGGAGGATTAGTTGATCATAGATTTGATTGCCCACTTCTGGCGTCTCTACTATGCTCCATTCATCCATGTGCTGTTTTGTGCCAGTACCAGCTTGTCTTGATGATAACGACTCAGTAAAACAGCTTGACCACAAACATGGTGATGCCCTTGCTGTGGCATTTTGATTTTTTCAACATTTTTCTACCTAATCAGCATTTTAAGAAGTAAACTGAGGAAGTTACAATGAGATGGAAAGCGATCGCATGCTATGGATTAGAAGAATAACTATTGTTGGGACATCTGTGTTCCTCAGTGATTGAGTGTCTGCCTTTGGCTCAGGTCAAACTCAGGGTCCTTGGATGGATCCCACAGCAGGATCCCTGCATGGATCCTGCTTCTCCCCCTGATGATGTCTCTGCATCCCTCTAGGTATCTCTCATGAGTAATAAAGAAATACATTTTAAAAACAGGACTAATATTTTGAAAATGTATACTACCCTGAATACTCTACGCAGTCAATGCAATCCTTATCAAAACATCATAGACTTCCTATACAGAGTTGAGACAGACAATCCTGAGAGATGTAAGGCACAGGAAAAGATTCTAGTGACACATGAACCCATCGCTGAAACTCTGGCATTTTCAGACTGCATTTGTTGTGTCAAGAACCTTTTAAGCTCCCTCTGCCAGTCAAAGGTGGATTTCTCACATATTCCTTCCTGGAGTTAGGACTAGGGTGTTGTCAATCATAGAGATCTGTGGAAAAGACACAGTGGAAACACAGAAGGAGCATCTTGGGGCAAGATAAACGGAGTTACTGAGACACTTTGGGAGTTCAGTTTAAGGATGTTCTTTTATAACTTTTCCATAAGGTGGTGATGTGTTGAGCCTGTGGAGTCTGTGTCTTACCATCACCTTACAGGGTTGTGTTTTCCTGACTGTGGTGGATACCTTGTCACTTAACATTTGGTGTGTCCAGTCCCCATTTCAAACCCACCAGCACAAATAATCTACCTCTGGTCATAGGGCAGTTTCCCCTTAGGGTGTTCCTCACTGGAAACCCTCAATGGACTTACATTACATATTTGCCCTTTTTCTTTTTATTTACATGCAATCCTTTTTGTAATGGGATCAGCACAAGCCAGGTAACGTGAACTGATGAAGACAATGTCGCAGCTATGCCATCCTATTCCATTGTCTACACGTGAACCTACCTGGAGGTGAAGCTAAATCAGGGTAATTAAGTCCACTCATGTTCAGCAAGACAAGGGAGCAGCTCTGAATGCCCAGAAGCAGTGGAGGGGTCAGCTTTGTCCAAGTTCAACAATATTTGTACACAAATCCTCTCTCCACAGACTTGCACACACAGGACTTCAACCAAAAAAAAAAGGCTTTTCAACAACAGTAAATGGATAAACTATTCATAGACAACCAATAACCATGCCTGTTCTCCACATCCTCAGCAGGACTTGGTCCATTCTCATTTTATTTGTTTTGGTTCTTTCATAGACTAGGAAACAGCTGTGAGGAGATATTTCAGTATTTTGGGGTTAGAAGTCTCTGATGCTTAATGATGTTGAACACTGATGGATGTTTGTATTCTTTCTCAGTTTTTATTTGTTTATTTGAGATACAGACAGATTGTGCACATAGAGGAAGGAACAGCGAGGGGAGCGAATTATTTTCTTTTTGTAAACCCAGTGTGGGAATGAGTCCTTGGACCCTGAGATCATGACCGGAGCTGAGGTCAAAGCTTCACCAATTGACTAACTAAGAACATAATTTTTTTTCTATAGAAAATGATTATGGGAGACTTTTCAATATATTGTCAAAGGAGAAACTATTCATAAGCAATCATTAATCATGAAATCAGAATGTTATAGGTAATAAGTCAATATGTATAACCCCAAATATTAAGAATAAACTTTGTGAAAATCAGCTACATTTTTTTACCCATATATTTATCAAGGTAATGAATACAAGATATGAACCAAGGGAAAACTTGCACAAATTTCTAAACCAAAAAGAACTTTCACCTGAGTATCATAAGAACCCTCAAAACTCAATAGAAAAAAAACAACAACATTCATCTATACAACAGGCAGACCCTTGTTTGGACATGTTATACAGGAGGGTACAGACACATGAAGTAAGCACAGGAGAGGACACTTCCCACCAGTACCTGTCAGGGAAAGCCACATCAACCACAATGTGATGTACTATACACTCATCATGGGGGCTCAGGTATGAAAGCACTGACCAGACCATCCTGGGGAGAATGCAGGACACCTAGGCCTCAACCCTGCAAGTAGGAATGAAAAATAAAACAGAAGCCCAGGAAAATAATTCGTCTGTTCCTCCTGAAAGTAAAGATGGATAACGTACCAGGTGACCTGGAAATCCTACTCCTTAGTGATTGCTCCAGAGTAATGAAACCCCTTGTTCATGTAAAAATGGCATGTGACGATATATAGTGTCTTCATTTCTGTTAGAAGCTTAGAACACCCCCAAAAGCCTTCGTGATTTAAAGAATAATCCCAGGAAGAAATCACCCATCAATGGGACATGATTCTGTGATAAGAAGCCACACTATTGATGCACACCCATGATTCCAGCAAAATCTCAAGGACATGATTATCCATGAAGGTCAGCAGTCTCAGAGATGACAGGCTGTGCCACCTGGGGCATTCGTACAGCCAGGCCAGGGTCACAGTGGTTTGGTTGGGCTTTCTCTTCCCCAAACCCAGATGTTGAGCTACTCTGCATCAGGCTGCATGCTGTCCTCCTGTGAATAATGTCCTCACATATGGAGGTTTCACAGACTGACCCAAACCACCTCTTGTCCTCTGATGGGGGGATCCTGAGAGTCCGACGTGTGTTCTGACAGCAACTGTCCCCTCCAGCATCTCTGTCTCCAGCTCGCTCCTGTATGAGCAGGACTAGGTTAAGACACCTCCACTGAGTCCACCTGTCTCCTGCTAGTGTCTCTCTCCACAACTTGAGGTCCAAATCTTCCTCTCACTCAGCTGGAAATGAGGTCAGGTGTTTGGGAATAAAGTGAGGTCAGAGTATTAATCAACTCTCCGCACAGGATCCCACTACTGTTTGTTTTCTATAGAGAAATAGATATAGAACTTGTCCAGATTAAAAAACCCATATTTTATATATTTATTTAGACAGAAAGAGAAGGAGAGGAGTAGGAGAGAGAAAGAAAATCTCAAGCAGATTCACCATGACCAGAGCCTGACTTGGGGCTCAATTCCAGGATCCTGAGATCACGACGTGACTCAAAACCAAGAGTTAGATGCTTATCCACGTGAGTCTACCAGGCGACCCATCCTTGAGCAACTATTTAAAGAGGGATTTAGGTTTGTTATTATTGGGTTTTGTTAACTTTCTATTGAGGTTAAGAGTCCCTTCTGTATTTTGGATACTAAATCCGTCTCAGTATATAGTTGAACACACTGTCTCCCATTTCATAGGCTGCCTTCTTGCTCTGTTAATATTTGTTCTGCACATTTTGTGCATGTGGTAGCTCCACTCATCTGTCTTTGTGTTTTTCACTGTGATTCTAATGTTATATCTAATAAATCATGAAATGCCTAGGTGACTCAGCGGTTGAGTGACAGCCTTTGGCTCAAGGCATGATCCTTGAGTTTGGAGATCGAGTCTCCCCTGGGGTTCCCAGCATGGAGCCTCCTTCTTCCCTGCCTATGTCTCTGCTTCTCTGTGTGTGTGTCTCTCATGAATAAATAAATCTTTAAAAAATAAATAAATCACAGCCAAGCAAATATCATGATGTTTTCCCCTTAGTTTACATGTGTAAGTTCTAGGGTTGAGACTTCCGCTTAACTCTTAATCCCTTTCAAGATTTTCTGTGTCCTTGTATCTGTGTGATGTTTGATAAGGACCAAGTGTCAATATTTGCATGAGGCTGTCCAACACCATTTGCTACAGAGACTATCCTTTCCCCACTGTGAATTCTTAGATATCCTGTGGTTGAAGGATTTCTGACTGTATCTGCACACGTTAACTTCTGGGCTCTGTAATATGGTCCACCACCTACATGTCTGACGTTAGGCAGTCACACACTGAGATGCTTAATGTGCGACTAAAATACATTTCTGTAGAGGGATATGTGATGTCTGACTATTCTAATTTCTTAAATTGTATGGTCACTCTCATGTGATGTTGTTTTCCATATGAATGTGGAGTTTTTCTATTATGTAAGAAAACCATTGATATTTTGATTAACTTAATCAACATTAAAATCATTAGAACAAAAATATTTGTATATTTCTATAGGCAAATAAAAATACTCAGGGAGATTTAATAAGTATATGAAAAATAAAAATGAAATTTAACTCATAGACACTCTAAGAGGTAAGCCTTAATAAATATAATTAGATTTCAAAGAGAAGAAATAACTGACATCAAAAACTAGAACGGACCATGAAAAAAATTCTAAGATTTTAATAGTGCAAATAATGGATAACCAAGGCAAATTACAAAATTACTAGTATTATCAATAGACTAAAACTGTTTCATGAAACAATTTAAAAATGAACAAAACAGAACAAATACAAAGCCTGAAACCATTATCTAAAAATTCTGGCTGGGGCAGTCCAGGTGGCTCAGGACTTTAGCACCACCTTCAGCCAAGAGCCTGATCCTGGAGACTCAGGATCCAGTCCCACATCAGGTTCTCGGCATGGAACCTGCTTCTCCCTCTGCCTGTGTCTCTGCCTCTCTCTCTCTGTGGGTGTGTGTCTCTCATGAATAAATAAAATCTTTTTTAAAATTCTGCCTCAAAAAAGACAATGAAAATTTAAAAAGAATAATGTAATGAAAAGGACAAAATCAGATAGCTTTATCTACGAATATTCAGACATTTTAAGAAATAAGGCCAAAATGTTTCAATCTCTTCCAAAACGTATTTAGAATGGAACGTGACCAAATTGATTTAAGGAGGCCAGGATGAGTCTGACAGCCAACCCATGCCAAGGACCCCACAGGAAGGGTCTCATGGACAATATCTCAGATGCACATAAATGCAAAAATCCTGGCATCCTGAATCCAACAGCCCGTGGACAGATGGCACAGGATGACCTAGAGGGAATCATCCCTGGGATGCAAGGATACTTCAACACACCCAGATCATAAATGGGCCCCTGTATTAACAGAGTCAAGGATTGGATGTACATGATTCTTTCCTATGATGCCTAAAACCACTTGAAAAAATCTAACACGCTTTTTTTCTTCAAGGCATCTTAGCAGTCGAGGCTGAAGAAATTGCCTCCTGTCTGATGGAAGTAGTCACAATTTATGAAAAACCCACAACCAACACTGCATTCAAAAGTGAAAACCTGAAGCCCTTCTGTCAAGTCAGGACCCACACAGGGGTCATTCCCACCCTGAGTATTCAACATGTTATTCTGAAGGAGAATAAAATGTGCCACCCCATATGTCAGCTGGTTCCCTGGATTATTGTGAATAAAATCACAAGAGAATCATCCAGTGGACAAAGACAGTGAATCTCCTGTGTCACCCTGATGGAAGGAAATAAATCTCCCATGGGACTATGCCCTTCTCCCTCCTGGGAGGGGTGAACCATCCTCAGCACCAGAACTGTCTGTAGGGCCCAGAAGGCTGTGCAAACAACCCTTGTCCGTTCCTCACCAATTCACTGACCCAAATCCAGTATCCTGGCCTTAAATCTCCACAAATCAACGTCTTGTTGGGTAAGAAGCAGAAGGGCTGCGTAGTTTGTTCATTGTCTGTGTGTTGTGATACAGGGAGCTCATGCACATGCAACATGAAATACATCTCCACTTAGGCATGACATATGTCTACAGACTAATTAGTCCAGACAAATAACCAGGAAGAAGGGAAGGAAGCCTGTACTGTGGTAATGACTGGAATTCCAAACCAGGAAGTTTATGAAACAAAGAATTAAAGATATTTAAATCAATAGATACAGAAAAAATTACTTGTATCCATATGACACAATCTATTGCAGGGTCAAAAACGCCAAACTCCAAAACCAAACCCTTCGTTAATGAACAACTTGAGGGAATCGATAGGATACAAAATCAACAAAGTAAATCTAGGTTTCCAACAGTAATAACTAATTATTTATATTTTCAAGATTTTATTGAATTATTCATGAAAGACACACAAACAGAGAGAGACAGAGACACAGGCAGAGAGAGAAGCAGGCTCCATGCAGGGAGCCCAATGTGGGACTGGATCTCTGGACTCTAGGATCACTCCCAGCGCAGAAGGCAGACCTCAACCGCTCAGCCATCCAAGCATCCATAACAATAAAGTACTTAAAAGGTAATTAATAAAACCTTATTACATTGACACCAGTGTTAAGAATGTAACACGTAGGATTAAGTATTCTGAAAGAGGTAAAATACTGTCCAAAGAACCTACATTGATGAGAGATTTTAAAAAGTCAAAAAGAAATGCAAAGGTAATTTTTTCATATATTTGAACACTTCATAATGTCAGAAGACATTACACACAGTGGCCTACAGATGTAAAGCAAGCTTTGTTAATAACTTGTAAAGAATCAAATCTAGATCTGGAGCTGATTATATGTTCAAAGGACATGCAAATACAGCCCTCCCTTCATGGATTAAACCAGCCCATCCCCGACCCTGCAGCTGTGAGAGGAGCCCCAGCCCCAGGATCCTCAAGTGACCCCGTTTAGGGATCAGGACAGAACACCGACGACTAAACATGGACTCTTTCCTTGGCTGGGTTTTCCTTGTCGCTATTTTAAAAGGTAATTCATGGAGAACCAGAAACCTTGAGTCTGAGTGCAGGTGAGTGAGAGAAACAGGGGATGTGGGACCGTTTCCTGACCAGGATGTCTTGTGTCTGCAGGTGTCCAGGGTGAGGTGCAGCTGGTGGAGTCTGGGGGAGACCTGGTGAAGCCTGGGGGGTCCCTGAGACTCTCCTGTGTGGCCTCTGGATTCACCTTCAGTAGCTACTGGATGTACTGGGTCCGCCAGGCTCCAGGGAAGGGGCTGCAGTGGGTCGCATACATTAACAGTGGTGGAAGTAGCACAAGCTATGCAGACGCTGTGAAGGGCCGATTCACCATCTCCAGAGACAACGCCAAGAACACGCTGTATCTGCAGATGAACAGCCTGAGAGCCGAGGACACGGCCGTGTATTACTGTGCGAAGGACACAGTGAGTCAACCTCAGTGTGAGCCCAGACACAAACCTCTCTGTTAAGGAGATCAGGACCACCAGGGGGTGCACACTCCTCACCACCTGTGTCTTGAAGGCCCAGGAGCAGGTGCAGATGGAGGTTCTGGGCAGGTTTCCTGTCAGGGTCTGGGATTCCTCTCCAAGGAGCAGTTTCCCCCAGGGAGTTGTTTAGGCAGATGATATGTGCATACCTATTCAGTCTCTGATTTAGACACTTCTGCTTTATAGGAAAACAGATATTATGGCATGCACAAAAGATAGCGATTCTTTTTTTCAATAAATTTCACAGTAATTTTTAATTTACATGATAATATGTTATAGTAGGCATGTAAAACATAAATTACATAAACTGTTTTCCTAGATTTGTCGGTCTATGCAGGTAGGAATGTTGTAATCATATTATATATTCTTGACTACACCACACACAGTGGCAATCAATAAAAATGCCGGGCTCCTTGTGGGGCCCCTCCCCCTTGGAGGCCTTTGTGTCTTTATTTCTTTTTCCCTCCTCTTCCTACCTTGATAGAAGCACGAACTCTTCTCACTGTAGCATTCCAGCTGGTCTCTCTTTAACTCTCAGGCCGAATTTGTAGATTTTTCAGGATGATTTGAAGGTTATCTAGGTAATTTGGTGTGGACAGGTGACTTGGGGACCCTACTCCTCCTCCATCTTGCCCCTCCCTCTGAGTAATATTCCATTGAATAGATATACCACATCTTCTTTGATACAACAATATTGTTACATAAAATAGTTTTGTTTTTTGTTACATTGAATTAGCCAGCTTATACTACATACTTCTTTTGTGATGTTCAATAATCCATCCGGTGCTTATAACACCCAGTATTGATCACATCATGTGCCCTCTTTAATGTGCATCACACAATGACCCAATACACCCGCTAACCACCCCAGCATTATACCTCATTCTGTTTCCTATAGTTAATGCTTTCTCGTGTTCTGTATCCCTCTCTAATGATTCCCAGTCTTCCCAAATTTAGCCAATGTTATTTTGAAGTGTTATGTATATTCCACATTAGACAGAAATGACATGATAATTGTTTTCCGATTGACTTATTTAACCCAGTGAAATACCCTCCAGTTCCATCAATGTCACTGTAATGGTAGGTATTTGATATTTCTGATGGCAGATTAATATCCCCTTGTATATATTCCACATACTATTTATCCATTTTTTGCTGTGGATGTCATGCCTCCCTCCACGGTTTGGCTACTGTGTACTTTGCTGCTATGAACACTGGGGTTCAGTTGCCCTTTGCATCATTGCATCTGTATGTTTGGGGTAAATACTCAGTAATACAACTCCTGGGGCATATGCTATTCACAACAAAGGAAAGAACCAGAGGCAATTCTCTCTGAAAGATCTAAATGTGAGACAAGATTCCATCAAAATCCTAGAGGAGAACACAGGCAACACCCTTTTTGAACTCGGCCACAGTAACTTCTTGCAAGATCCATCCATGAAGGCAAAAGAAACAAAAGCAAAAATGAACTATTGGGACTTCATCAAGATAAGAAGCTTTTGCACAGCAAAGGATACAGTCAACAAAACTAAAAGACAACCTACAGAATGGGAGAAGATATTTGCAAATGACGTATCAGATAAAGGGCTAGTTTCCAAGATCTGTAAAGAACTTCTTAAACTCAACACCAAAGAAACAAACAATCCAATCATGAAATGGGCAAAAGACATGAAGAGAAATCTCACAGAGGAAGACATAGACATGGCCAACATGCACATGAGAAAATGCTCTGCATCACTTGCCATCAGGGAAATACAAATCAAAACCACAATGAGATACCACCTCACACCAGTGAGAATGGGGAAAATTAACAAGGCAGGAAACAACAAATGTTGGAGAGGATGCGGAGAAAAGGGAACCCTCTTGCACTGTTGGTGGGAATGTGAAGTGGTGCAGCCACTCTGGAAAACTGTGTGGAGGTTCCTCAAAGAGTTAAAAGTAGACCTGCCCTACGACCCAGCAATTGCACTGTTGGGGATTTACCCCAAAGATACAGATGCAATGAAACGCCGGGACACCTGCACCCCGATGTTTCTAGCAGCAATGTCCACAATAGCCAAACTGTGGAAGGAGCCTCGGTGTCCATCGAAAGATGAATGGGTAAAGAAGATGTGGTTTATGTATACAATGGAATATTCCTCAGCCATTAGAAACGACAAATACCCACCATTTGCTTCAACGTGGATGGAACTGGAGGGTATTATGCTGAGTGGAATAAGTCAGTCGGAGAAGGACAAACATTATATGTTCTCATTCATTTGGGGAATATAAATAATAGTGAAAGGGAATATAAAGGAAGGGAGAAGAAATGTGTGGGAAATATCAGAAAGGGAGACAGAACATAAAGACTCCCAACTCTGGGAAAAGAACTAGGGGTGGTGGAAGGGGAGGAGGGCGGGGGGTGGGGGTGAGTGGTGACGGGCACTGAGGGGGACACTTGTCGGGATGAGCACCGGGTGTTATTCTGTATGTTGGTAAATTGAACACTAATAAAAAATTAATTTAAAAAAAAGAGAAATGAAAAAAAAAATTAAAAATGATCAAAGTGAGATATAGTCTAAACTAGATGCTCTAACAGCCATGATAAATGAGGTTGAAGGGAGCAGAGGTGACATAGAAGACAAGGTGATAGGAACGAAGGTGAGGAAAGTAGAGACACAAATAATGGACCATGAAAGGCTTGAAAAATCACTAGTGCCATAAGTTCAAACTAAATTAAAATATTTGGGGCCCATGAAGGGAAGGAAGAGAGAGAAGGACAGAACATATATTTGAGAGAATCATAGCAGAGACTTTGTTTATTTCTTTTTTTGAAAGATGTAATGTATGTATTAATGAGAGACACAGAGAGACAGAGGCAAAGACATAGGCAGAGAGAGGAGCAGGCTCCATGCAGGTAGCTCAATGTGGGACTTGATCCCGTGTCTCCAGGATCATTCCCTGGGTCAAAGGCAGGTGCTGAACAGCTGAGCCACCCAGGAGTTCCAGCAGACTCGCCTTTTCTATAAAAACACACATCCAGATTGAAAGTGAGGGAGTAAACAGCCACTATTCATGTCAATGGACAAGAGGAAGGAGGAGTAGCAACACTTATATCAGCTGAACTAGAATTTAAAACAAAGACTATAATAAAGGATGAAGAAGGATACTATATCATAAAAATGGTTTATCCAACAGAAGATCTACCTTTTCTAAATATTCACACTGCTAACTTTGGAGAAGACAAGTGCACAAACCAATTAACCCTAAATTTAATGACACTCATAGCTACTATTACCTTTACAGCAGAGACTTTAATGTCCCCTGACATCAGTGAGAATCATCTAAGCAGAAGATCAACAAGGAAACAAGGGGTTTGAGAGACATACTGGATCAGACGTACTTCACAAATATATCAGAGCATTTTTCCCAAAGCAGAATGCACGTTCTTCTTTATTGCACGTTGAAAATACTTCAGAATTGATCATATACATGGTCACAAGTCATGTGTCAAGTGGTACAGAATGGTTGACTTCACTCCATGCATATTTTCAGACCAATATGCTATGAAACAAGAAGTCAAACCCAGTAAAAATATGGAAGGCCCCTAAATGATGATGCGATACCACCTCACACCAGTGAGAATGGGGAAAATTAAGAAGACATGAAACAACAAATGTTGAAGTGGATGTGGAGAAAGGGAACCATTTGCATTTTGGTGGGAATGTGAGTTGGTACAGTCACTTTGGAAAACTGTGTGGAGGTTCCTCAAAGAGTTGAAAATAGATCTGCCCTACGACCCAGCGATTGCACTGCTGGGGATTTACCTCAAAGATACAGATGCAGTGAAACACTGGGACACCTGCACCCCCATGCTTATAGCAGCCTTGTCCACAATAGCCAAACTGTGGAAGGAGCCCTGGTGTCCATCAAAAGATGAATGGATAAAGAAGATGTATTCTATATTTACAATGGAATATTCCTCAGTCACCAGAGCGGAGGAATACCCACCAATTGCTTCAACATGAGTGGAACTGGAGGGTATTATGCTGAGTGAAGTAGGTCAATTGGAGGACAAACATTATATGGTTTCATTCATTTGGGTAATATAAAAAATGGTGAAAAGAATTATAGAGGAAATGAGGGAAAATAAGTGGAAAAAAATTAGAGAGGGTGACAAAACATGAGAGACTTCTAAATCTGGGAAATGAACAAGAGGTAGTGGGAGAAGTGGATGGGGGCATGGGGTGACTGGTTGATGGGCACTGAGGGGAACACTTGACCAGATGAGCCTGGGGTGCTATGCTGTATGTTGGAAATCAACCTTCAATAAAAAATATATAACAATTAAATAAATGCACATAAAAGGACATCTTATTGAAGAAGGAATGAGTCAATGAAGAAATTAAAGAATTTAAGCAAAATTTCAATCAATGAACATTAAATCACAATCATACAATCCAGTATGTCTCTCAAACCCCTTGTTGCCTTGTAAAGCTGTGGGACACATCGAAAGCCATCCACAAAGGGAACGACGGAGCAATACAGGTCTTCTCCAGGACCTGATTGAAATGGGAGCATATCCAGTGCATTAGCAGAGTGAAGATGAGGGTAAAACATATTGCCAGGCTGCTGCTCCCCATGTTTCCCCCCACTCCATCTGCACAGGCCCCATCCTCGGTCATGGGCTGGTGAAGATGGATGGGTAGACATGTGGACACCTGTGTCTCAAATCTGACCGTGCACATCAAAATATCCATGGATGATTGTTAACAGGATGTAAACATCGTGCACATATCTCTAGAACATGGACATGAGGTCCCACAAAAAGGCTCACTGTTCCTCCTACACAGATTCAATCCCCATGCTGCTGGATCCTACGTCCTATCACATGAGGCAGGATATTGATGAAGATTGATGGCAAATCGAACTCCAATAAAAAATATACATTAATCAATCAATTAATTAATGAAAATTATTTTATAAATTAAAAAATAGTATATATGTTTATTTTTCACAGCCTTTTCTAACTTGGCTGCAGCAACTTCTTGCAATATTCATCTATGAAGGCAAGAGAAACAAAAGCAAAATTGAATTATTGGGACTCCATCAAGATAAAATGCTTCTTCACATCAAAAGAAACAGTCAACATTAAAAGACAACCTACAGAATGGGAGCAGATATTTGCCAATGATCTAACAGATTAAGGGGTAGTATCCAAGATCTATAAAGAACTTATTCAACACAACAGCAACGAACAAAAGAATCTGAGTAGGCTCCCAGAAGGGTCAGTCAAACTAGAGAAAAAAAAATAAACCTACGATTTCTATAAAAGTAATCTGCTCTGCAGAAAAAAGAAAATCAAGGGCTGGATGCAATTTATAATTGCACCAGAAATCATCAGGTAATGAGGAGAAATCCTAACCAAGAGCGATGGATGTATGGTCTAAACATTCCAGAAAACTTACAAACTACAGTAAGGAATATACAACTAGATAGAACATATTTATTCTCATAGATTAGAAGAATGAATATTGATAAAATATCTATGCTACCAAGAGCAAGTAACACATTCAAAGCCATCCATATTAAAATATCACCAGAATATTTCAAAGAGCTAGAGAAAACAATCAGAAAATTTTTAGGGAACCACAAAGAGCTCAAATAGCCAAAGCAACACTGAAAAATTAAAGCAAGGCTGTAGACATCCTGATTCCGGTTGTTGAGGTAAATTACAGCATTGTGATAATCAGGACCCTATGGCACTGGCACAAAATCAGACGTATAGATAAATAGAAAAGTTTGAGATCGCAGAAATGGAACCTGAAGTCTGTGGTCATAAACCCTGACAAAGCAGGAAAACATATCTAATGGGAAAAAAAAGAAAGTCTCTTGAACAAATGGCATTGGGAATATTGGAGACCCACATGCAGAAGTATGAAATGGGACACTTTTTTTACATCATTCACAACAATGGACTCAAAGTTGATGTAGGATCTAAATGAGTTGGGAAACCACCAGAATCCTCAGGAAAACACAGGCAGCTCCTTTTCTACCTCAGCTATAACCACTTCTAGATTGTCTCCAGAGGCAAGGGAAAGAAAAGGAAAATGAAGTATGGGGACTTCATCACGGAAAGAGCATTTTCACAACAAAGGAATCACTCAGTGTATTTTTAATGAATTTTTATTTATTTATGATAGTCACACACACACACAGAGAGAGGCAGAGACACAGGCAGAGGGAGAAGCAGGCTCCATGCCCCGGGAGCCCGACGTGGGATTCGATCCCAGGTCTTCAGGATCCTGCCCTGGGCCAAACGCAGGCGCCAAACCGCTGCGCCACCCGGGGATCCCTCACTCAGTGTAATTAAAAGGCAACCTACAGAATGGGAGAAGATATTTGGTAATGTCTTATCAGATTAAAGGCTCGAATTCATATGTAAAATGAACGTATCAAGCTCAACAGCCACCAGTATCTCCAATGAGAATTGGGCAGAATTTGTGAACAGACTTCCTGTCCTGTCCTGAGATCCCACATCACACCATACATTATGGAGCTCATCCTCATGTAAAACGAAATTCATTCATTCTTGTAGATTTGCCATACATCAAACAAAATATTAGAAGAAAGTGTCTGACAGAAACGAAAGAAAACATCAATGCCCCTAAGTCAAAGATTACTGTAGAAATTAGGCAATAATAAAATAAGAGATTTTAAAATCATTCAACAGAAATAAAATAATTTCTTTACATAAACATAATCAATGAGGAAAATCATTCCAAAAAAAAAAAAAAACCACTTAAAAGTAAGTAATGAACTCAGGGAAAATTCAGGATATCAAATCAAAATAGACCATAAACTTAATTTCTACACACTAACAACCAATTTTCTGTATAAAATAAACAAAACATTCCCCTTTACACTGGAATCAAAAATAAATATTTATGATTACACTACATTAAGGAGCGAAATGCTCTTTAAAAATGAACTATATTAATGAGAGACTTTCAAAAAGGCACGGAAATGTGAACATAAATACGTTGATGGTTTAGAACATCATAAATCCACTGTGCCACCAAAAGAAAGTGATCTACGGTTGTGAAGTAATGCTTGCATATAACTTGTAAAGAATTGAATCTAAGACTGGAGCTGGTTATATAGTCAGAGGACATGCAAATCGGGCGCTTCCTATACTGATTAAACCAGCCCAGCCCTGACCCTAAATCTGCAGAGGAGCCCCAGGCCCAGGATCCCCAGGTGACACCATTCAGGGCTCAGGGCACAACACAGACAAACCACCATGGAGTCTGTGCTCTGCTGGGTTTTCCTTGTCGCTATTTTAAAAGGTAATTCATGGAGAACCAGATACCCTGAGTCTGTGAGTGGAGGTGAGTGAGAGAAACAGGATGTGGGACAGTTTCCTGACCAGGATGTCTTGTGTCTGCAGGTGTCCAGGGTGAGGTGCAGCTGGTGGAGTCTGGGGGAGACCTGGTGAAGCCTGGGGGGTCCCTGAGACTCTCCTGTGTGGCCTCTGGATTCACCTTCAGTAGCTACTGGATGTACTGGGTCCGCCAGGCTCCAGGGAAGGGGCTGCAGTGGGTCGCATGGATTAGGTATGATGGAAGTAGCACAAGCTACGCAGACGCTGTGAAGGGCCGATTCACCATCTCCAGAGATAACGCCAAGAACATGCTGTATCTGCAGATGAACAGCCTGAGAGCTGAGGACACGGCCGTGTATTACTGTGCGAAGGACACAGTGAGGGGACCTCAGTGTTTGCCCAGACACAAACCTCCCTGTAGAAGGGGATCGGGACCACTAGGAGGTGCACACTCCTGACTAGTTGTCACTTGAAGGGCCAGGAGCAGGTGCAGATGGAGGTTACAGGCTGGTTTCCCGTCAGGGTCTGGGCTTCCTCTCCTTTGAGCAGTATTCCCCAAGGAGTCATATGGACACATTATCCTGGTCTTATCTATTGAGTCTCTGAGTTAGAAACATTATTTTTATATGAAAAACACTTATAACATGTACAAAGGACAAAGTTGTTGACTCTTGTTTAATACTATCCCTACATGCAAAAAAATTGCAATCTCTCCAGTTACATCAACTAAGCATTTACTGGAGCCACACCTGCCCTTGTGCATCGCAGGTCCACTCACCTCAAGGAGAAAACCTGGTGGAAGCAGCATAAGGTGCATGCAGGATAAGAGGCCACAGAAGCATCAACCATCTAAAGCAAGAGAAGACAGATCCCTGTTGTGGTAACTGTCTTGAACAAGCCTCCCTGCAGCGCTGTTAGTAACAACCTGAGAAGGAACGGGGGTGCCCAGCAGGATGTTGTGTATTTGTGCTGTCTCAGGATCATAAACACACACACACACATACACAGACAAGAGTATTAAACTTTATCACCTTCACAATCGTGTCTGGTGAGAGCAGCACAGCCTCTTAGCAAGTCATAAATGCTTGGATGGAACCAGGGAAGGACACAGGCTCAGGGTTTGTGTTGTGGGTCTGTGGTGAAGATGGGATACTGCTTGAGGAGGGGCTTGTGTGGAGTCATTGTCCCCCCTGCATCAATGCTGACATCAGCTCACTGTGTGTGACCTCTACCACCCCCATGTTGAAAAATAACATCCGTGTGATGGGAGGGGGAGTGGGGCCTGAGGGCAGCACTTAGGTCAGGAGACCCATCCTCATGATGGGATCATGAAACTTAAATGCCAGGCCTTGGGAAGCTCTTTGCCTCCAAGCCCCATGTGAGGTGAAAGGGAAAGTACCAGCTAGGACGTGGGCGCTCTCCAGACACCACATCTCCCTGCACCTGGACCTCAGACGTCCCAGACTCCAGAGCAGGGATAATGAGTGTCGCCTTTTTAATCCACCCAGCCTGGGATTGCGGTGACATCACCCAGACACACTGAAACAGGGTCTCTCCTCTGATTTGTCCTTTACAGCCTGGTACCATGAAAAGACTCAGGTTATGACAAAACAGAGTAGGAAACCCACACCTGGACTCACTGTCCTCAGCCACCTTCCATGCTCCTGTGCTTAGTAGCTGTGCATCGTGTTGGTGCCACACATTCTTCCTACAAGGCTGGGGTTTTGAGAACCATTAGTATCCTGGGATTCCTCCCTCTTTACCACCTGAGGAGCTGTAAGCCAGCACATGCCCCATGGAAGCAGATATATAAATTTCAGATTTTCCTGTCTGCTGCTCATCATACTTTACAGAATATTCTGGATCAGCCTCCTTCTTGCCGTCATAGCCACAGCTATATCTCCCCATGACAACATCCACACCTCTTACGTTCAAAAGGAGGTTGATTTTCCACCTGTGGACTTGCAGTTTTTGTCCTCTCAGACCTCTGAGTGATTTCATGGGTGATGACAATGAGTCAATAACTATCTGTCATGTTCCAGGAACAAGACAAGCTCAGAGACTCCTGATCCAGGAGTTAAGATCTCCTCCCTCCCAATGCTGTTATAGCAAAGACCGTGTGTGGAATTCCCTCTGCTTTATATGCTGAAGATCAAGAGGGGACTCTGGAATTTTATGTCAAAATCACCTAAATTTATTTCTCTCCCATCTCTTACCTCAGTCCTGTGGATTCATTTTGTGTTTGAATGTATGTTGTACAATTTTTATTTTACTTTGCAGTAAGTAATGGTGACATATGTGGTCCATGCACATATTCTCCCTAATGAGTGACATAGAGAGGAAAGCACCTCTCAACGTGTGACACGGGCTTCGGGCAGGAGGTCGGGCATCCTCCACAAGGACAAGGATTGCGGGAATATTATTGTCACAACTCTGTGTCTTCATGCCATTGCTGCACTTGCACGTTGGATGGTGTGGGCAGCTGGAAGTCCCCCTGATGCATGTGATCCCCTCAGGGACGGAAGCTGCTGGATCTGGAGGCAGAAGAGAAGTCTTGTCTCATTTGGCAGGGTCAAAGGGACTGACATGAGAAACCAAAGTTGAGGTGGATCAGAGCAGAAAAGTGGAATTGAATTCCTTAACCTTGACATTTTCTCTAGGCCTGTATCTTCCTCTGTGTGGACAAATACCCATTCTAGGCTCTGCTCCAGAATAACAGCTTTATGACGAAGATGTCACATAGGATGCTGGTTCTGGGTCTTCAGAGAGTGTCTGTGGTGTGGGCTGCGGCCACTGTGCTGTCCTGTTTTGGCTGCTATTTCCTTCAGGCCAGGCATCCACACAGGCATTCCTTGCCTTCAGTGGGCGGTATGTGGTCCGTGGCCAGAATGTGGTGAGTTTTAACTGGGTGTGCTTTGCTCTGCTTGTTAAATGAGCCCTGATACCACCTCCACTAGAACTGAGGCCCTGCAGAATTCTCTGGTCAGGAGATGTGGGTGGGCAAGGGTGCAGCTGCTCTGGGAAAACATACGTTGCGACATCAGAGGGGTAATAGTAACCCTACCCTATGATCCAGCAACTGCACTACTGGGCATTTACTATAAGAATACAAAAGTACTGGGATGCCTGGGTGGCTCAGCAGTTGAGCGTGTGCCTTCAACTCAGGTCCTGTTCCCAATCTGGTGATCGTGTCTCATATCAGACTCCTGGAAGGAGCCTGCTTCTCGCTCTTTGTTGCAGTGTCTTTGCATCTCCCATGAATAAATAAATAAAATCAGTAAAAGAAAAAGTATCCTGAGATACTTGGGTGGCTTAGTAGTTGTGCACCTGCCTTTGGCTCAGGGCATAATCTCAGACTATAGGGGTCGAGTCCTACTTCGGGTTTCCTGCATTTAGCCTGCTTCTCCCTCAGCCAGTGTCTTTGCCTCTCTCTGTGTGTATGTTTCTCATGAACAAATAAAACAAATGAAAACTTAAAAAAATAAAAGAATATTCAAAGGAAAACAGGACCACTGAAATAAAGACTCACTATTAGTATATATAAAACCAAATATAAAAGCACTGAGGGGGGCACTTGACAGGATAAGCCAACATTCATCCATATAACAGGCAGAGCCTTGTGTGGACATGTTATACAGGAGGGTACAGACACATGAAGTAAGCATAGGGGAGAGCACCTGCCAACAGGGTCTGTCAGGGAAATTCACATCAACCACAATGAGGTGCCCTATACACTCATCACAAGAGCTCAGGTATGAAAGAAGCACTGACCAGAACATCCTGTGGAGCATATAGGACACCTGGGCATCAACCCTGCAAGTAGGAATGAAAAATGAAACAGAATCCCTGGAAAATCATTTTTCTGTTCCTCCTGAAATTAAAGATGGATAACCTACCAGGGCACCTGGAAATCCCAGTCCTCCGTGATTGCTCCAGAATAAAGAAACCCAATGTCCTTGTAAAAATGGCATGTGATGAATTATAGTGTCTTCATTTCTGTTAGAAGCCTAGCAACCCCCCCCAAAAGCCTGCGTGATTTAAAGAATAATGCCAGTAGAAAACATCCATCAATGGGACGGGATTCTGCGATAAGAAGCCACACTATTGATGCACACCCAGGATCCCAGGGGAACCTCAAGGACATGCTGTTCCATGAAGCTCAGCAGTCTCGGAGATGACAGGCCGTGCAGCCTGGGGCATTTGTACAGCCAGGCCAGGGTCACATTGTTTGGTTGGGCTTTCTCTTCCCCAAACCCAGATGATGAGCTCCTCTGCATCAGGCTGCATGCTGCCCTCCCGTGCACAATGTCCTCAGGTATGGAGTGTCCACACACTGAAACAAACCACCTCTTGTCCTCTGATGGGGGGTTCCTGAGAGTCTGACGTGTGTTGTGATAGGAACTGTCCCCTCCAGCATCTCTGGCTCTGGCTCTCTCCTGCAGGTGAGCAGGACTAGGTTAAGACACGTCCACGGAGTCCATCTGTCTCCTGCTACTGTTTCTCCCCACAACCTGAGGTCTAGACCTTCCTCTCACTCAGGTGAAATGAGGTCAAGTGTTTGGGAACAGAGTGAGGTCACAGTTGTAATCAACTGTCCTCACAGGTTCCCACTACTCTTTGTTTTCTATAGAGAAATAAATATAGAAGAACTTGTGCAGATTAAAAAATCATATTTTATATATTTATTTAGAGAGAAAGAGAAGGAGAGGAGTCGGAGAGAGAGAAAGAAAATCTCAAGCAAATTCCCCATGACCAGAGCCTGACATGGGGCTCAATTCCAGGATCCTGAGATCACAACATGACTCACAACCAAGAGTTAGATCAAAGGTTAGATGCTTAACCATGTGAGTCGACCAGGCGACCCATCCTTGAGCAACTGTTTAAAGAGAGATTTGTGTTTGTTATTATTGTGTTTTGTCAGACTTTCTATTGAGGTTAAGATTCCCTTCTGTATTTTGGAGACTAAGTCTGTCTCAGTATATAGTTGAACACACTGTCTCCCATTTCATAGGCTGCCTTTTTGCTCCAATAAGATTTGTCCTGCACACTTTGTGCATGAGGTAGCCTCACTCATCGGTCTTTGTTTTTTTTTACTGTGATTTTAATGTTATATCCAATAAATCATGAAATGCCTGGGTGGCTCAGCAGTTGAGCGACTGCCTTTGGCTCAGGGCATGATCCTGGATTCTGGGATCAAGTCTCCAGTGGGCCTCCCTGCATGGAGCCTGCTCCTCTCTTGCCTGTGTCTCTGCCTCTCTGTGTGTCTCTCACGAATAAATAAATCTTTAAAAAATAAATAAGTCACAGCCAAGCAAATATCATGATGTTTTCCCCTTAGTTTACATGTCTAAGTTCTAGGCTTGAGACTTCCGCTTAACTCTTAATCACTTTTGAGATTTTCTGTGTCCTTGAATCTGTGTGATGTTTGATAAGGACCAAGTGTCATTATTTGTATGAGGCTGTGCAACACCATTTGCTACAGGGACTATCCTTTCCCCACTGTGAATTCTTAGATATCCTGTGGTTGAAGGATTTCTGACTGTATCTGCACACGTTAACTTCTGGGCTCTGTAATATGGTCCACCACCTACATGTCTGACGTTAGGCAGTCACACACTGAGATGCTTAATGTGCGACTAAAATACATTTCTGTAGAGGGATGTGTGATGTCTAACTACTCTAATTTCTTAAACTTGTATGGTCACTCTCATGTGATGTTGTTTTCCATATGAATGTGGAGTTTTTCTATTATGTAATAAAACAATGGATATTTTGATTAATTTAATCAACATTAAAATCATTAGAACAGAAATTATTTGTCTACTTGTATAGACAAAAATTCTCAGGGAGACTTAATAAGTATATGGAAAATAAAAATGAAATTTCACTCATAGACACTCTTGGAAAAGAGTTAAGCCTTAATAAATATAATCAGATTTCAAAGAGTAGAAATAACTGACACTAAAAAATAGAAAGGACCATGAAAAAAATTCTAAGATTTTAACAGTGCAAATAATGGATAACGAAGGCAAATTACAAAATTACTAGTATTATCAAGAAAATAAAACTGTTTCATGAAGAAATTAAAAAATGAACAAAACGGAACAAATAGGAAGCCTGAAACCATTATCTAAAAATCCTGCCTGGGGAAGGACAGGTCGCTCAGGAGTTTAGCACCACCTCTGGCCCAGAGCCTGTTCCTGGAGACTCAGGATCCAGTCCCACATCAGGTTCTCGGCATGGAACCTGCTTCTCCCTCTGCCTGCGTCTCTGACTCTCTCTCTGTGTGTCTGTGTGTCTCTCATGAATAAATAAAATATTTTTTAAAATTCTGCCTCAAAAAAGACAATGAAAATTTAAAAAGAATAATGTAATGAAAAGGGCAAAATCAGATAGCTTTATCTACAAATATTCAAATATTTTAAGAAATAAGGCCAAAATGTTTCAATCTCTTCCAAAACGTGTTTAGAATGGAACGTGACCTAATTGATTTAAGGAGGCCAGGATGAGTCTGACAGCCAACCCATGCCAAGGACCCCACAGGAAGGGTCTCACGGACAATATCTCAGATGCACATAAATGCAAAAATCCTGGCATCTTGAATCCAACAGCCCATGGACAGATGGCACAGGATGACCTAGAGGGAATCATCCCTGGGATGCAAGGATGCTTCAACACACCCAGATCATAAATGGGCCCCTGTATTAACAGAGTCAAGGATTGGATGTACATGATTCTTTCCTATGATACCTAAAACCACTTGAAAAAAATCTAACATGCTTTTATCTTCAAAACAACTTAACAGTCGAGGCAGAAGTGATTGCCTCCTATCTGATGGAAGTAGTCACGTTTTATGAAAACCCACAACCAACACTGCATTCAAAAGTGAAAACCTGGGCTGCCCTGGTGGCTCAGCGGTTTAGTGCTGCCTTCAGCCCAGGGCCTGATCCTGGAGACCCAGGATCGAGTCCCACGTCCGGCTCCTTGCATGGAGCTTGCTTCTCCCTCTGCCTGTGTCTCTGCCTCTCTCTCTCTCTCTCTGTCTCTCATGCATAAATAAATAAAAACTTTTTAAAAAGTGAAAACCTGAAGCCCTTCTGTCAAGTCAGGACCCACACAGGGGTCATTCCCACCCTCAGGATTCAACATATTATTCTAAAGGAGAATAAACTGTGCCACCCCATATGTCAGCGGGTTCCCTGGATTATTGTGAATAAAATCACATGGAATCGTCCAGTGGACAGAGAGGATGAACCCTTCTTTCACCCTGATGTAAGGAAATAAATCTCCCATGGGAAAATTCCCTTCCCTGAACCAGGAGGGGTGAACCATCCTCAGCACCAGAAACATCAGTAGGGCCCAGAAGGCTGTGAAACAAGCCTTGTCAGTTCCTCACCAATTCACTGACCCAAATCCAGAATCCTGGCCTTATATCTCTACAAATCAATGTCTCGTTGGGTAAGAAGAAGAAGGACTGCCTAGTTTGTTCATTGTCTGTGTGTTGTGTTTCAGGGAGCTCATGCACATGCAACATGAAATACATCTTCACTCAGGTCTCTCATAAGTCCACAGAGTAATTAGTCCAGACAAATAACCAGGAAGAAGGGAAGGAAGCCCGTACGGTGGTAATGACTGGAATTCCAAATCAGGAAGTTTATGAAACAAAGAATAAAAGATATTGAAATCAAGAGATACAGAGAAATTTACTTGTATCCATATGACACAATCTGTTGCAGGGTCAAACCTGCCAAGCTTCAAAGCCAAACCCTAAGTTAATGAACAACTTCAGGGAATCGATAGGGTACAAAATCAACAAACAAAGTAAATCTAGGTTTCCACACAGTAACAACTAATCATTTATATTTTAAAGATTTTATTGAATTATTCATGAAAGACACACAAACAGAGAGAGGCGAAGATACAGGAAGAGAGAGAAGCAGGCTCCATGCAGGGAGCCCAAGGTGGGACTGGATCTCTGGACTCTAGGATCACTCCAGGCGCAGAAGGCAGACCTCAACCGCTGAGCCAAGCAAGCATCGGTAACAATAAAGTACGTAAAAGGTAATTAATAAAACCTTATTACATTGGCACCGGTGTTAAGAATGTAATAGGATTAAGTATTCTGAAAGAGGTAAAATACGGTCCACTAAAGGAACTTACACTGATGAGAGATTTTTAAAAAGTCAAAAAAATCAAAGGCATTTTTTCATAAATGTGAACACTTCATAAGGTCAGAAGAATTACACACAGTGGCCTACGGATGTAAAGAAATCCTTGTTAATAACTTGTAAAGAATCAAATATAGGTCTGGAGCTGATTATATATTCAAAGGACATGCAAATAGGGCCCTCACTTCACTGATTAACCAGCCCATCCCGACCCTGCTGCTGGGAGAGGAGTCCCAGCCCCAGGATCCCCAAGTGACCCTGTTTAGGGATCAGGGTGGAAAACAGACGACTAAACATGGAATCTTTCCTTGGCTGGGTTTTCCTTGTCACTATTTTAAAAGGTAATTCATGAAGAATAAGAGACCTTGAGTCTGTGAGTGCAGGTGAGTGAGAGAAACAGGGGATGTGGGACAGTTTCCTAACCAGGATGTCTTGTATCTGCAGGTGTCCAAGGTGATGTGCAGCTGGTGGAGTCTGGGGGAGGCCTGGTGAAGCCTGGGGGGTCCCTGAGACTCTCTTGTGTGGCCTCTGGATTCACCTTCAGTAGTAATGCCATGAGCTGGGTCCGCCAGGCTCCAGGGAAGGGGCTGCAGTGGGTCGCATACATTAGCAGTGATGGAAGTAGCACAGGCTACGCAGACGCTGGGAAGGGCCGATTCACCATCTCCAGAGACAACGCCAAGAACACGCTGTATCTGCAGATGAACAGCCTGAGAGCCGAGGACACGGCTGTGTATTACTGTGCAAGGTACACAGTGAAGGGACCTCAGTGTGAGCCCAGACACAAATCTCCCTCTAGAAGGGGATCAGGACCGCCAGGGGGTGCACACTCCTCACCACTTTTGTCTGGAAGGCCCAGGAGCAGGTGCAGATGGAGGTTCTGGGCAGGTTTCCTGTCAGGGTCTGGGATTCCTCCCCAAGGAGCTGTTTACCCCAGGGAGTTATCTAGGCAGATGATATGTGCATACCTATTCAGTCTCTGATTTAGACACATCCGTTTTTTATGTGAAAACAGCTATTATGCCATGCACCAAAGACAGCGATTCTTTTTCTATCAATAGAATTCACAGTAATTTTATTTCTTTGATAAGAAATTTATTTTTTATTGGTGTTCAATTTGACAACATACGGAATGACACTCAGTGCTCATCCCGTCAAGTGCCCCGCTCAGTGCCCGTCACCCATTCACCCCCACCCCCCTCCCTCCTCCCCTTCCACCACCCCTAGTTCGTTTCCCAGAGTTAGGAGTCTTCATGTTCTGTCTCCCATTCTCATATTTCCTACCCATTTCTTCTCCCTTCCCTTCTATTCCCTTTCACTATTATTTATATTCCCCAAATGAATGAGAACATATAATGTTTGTGCTTCTCCGATTGACTCATTTCACTCAGCATAATAACCTCCATTTCCATCCATGTGGAAGCAAATGATGGGTATTTGTCATTTCTAATAGCTGAGTAATATTCCATTGCATACATAAACCACATCTCCTTTATCCAGTTCTTTCGATGGACACCGAGGTTCTTTCCACAGTTTGGCTATTGTGGACATTGCTGCTAGAAACATCGGGGTGCAGTCGTCCCGACGTTTCATTGCATCTGCATCTTTGGGGTAAATCCCCAACAGTCCAATTGCCAGCTGGTAGGGCAGGTCTATTTATAACTCTTTGAGGATCCTCCACACAGTTTTCCATAGTAGCTGCACCATTTCACATTGGATTTCACAGTAATTTTAATTTACATGATAATAGGTTCTGGTAGGCATGTAAAACATAAATTACATAAACTGTTTTTCCAGATTTGTTTATGCAGGTAGAAACATTGTGATATAAGATATATACATTATACATATACGTTGTATACTTTGTATATATATAAGATATATACGTTATACATATACGTTGTATATAAGATATATTAATTTATATCTTGAGTACACTGCACACTGTGGCAATCAATAACTATGTGAATTTGATGAGATAGTATAATAGAAAAGATAATTTGGGGGACAGGTAAATGTAATGATTCTAGAAAACATAGGCTTATGCAACTGGTTTCCTAAGAAGGAGTAATATATGCTCTATTTATTTGGAATAAAAAAGCTAGGACAGGGAATAACTGTATAATGTAGCAGAATGGTGACATTGTATTAATTTGCCACCTACAATAAAATTTTTTATACGGTTGTATGATTTGCACTGGTACTATAATATTGAGTAATATATAGCCCTTATTGAAATTTCCCCAGTTTTCCAAATAGTTTTTTTTTCTTGCCCCTGAATCCAAACTATGATCCCAAGTTGCATTTAGTTGCTATTTTCTTTCTTTCTGCTAACCTATGGCAGCTATTTAAGTCTTTCTTTGTCTTCCATGGCCTTGAAACATTTGATGAGTACTGGTAAGTTGTTCTGAAGAATGCCTCTCACTTTGGGTTTATGTGACCCTTTTGGATGATTAGATTAAGGTTTTGCATTTCTTGGCGATATCACAGCCAAAATGTGGAAGGAGCTTCGGTTCCATCAAAAGATGAAAGGATAAGGCAGATATGGTATATGTATACAAGGGAATATTACTCAGCCATTAGAAACAACAAATATGGGGATCCCTGGGTGGCTCAGCAGTTTGGCACCTATCTTTAGCCCAGGGCGTAATCCTGGATTCCCGGGATGAGTCCCACGTCGGGATCCTCACATGGAGCCTGCTTCTCTCTCCTCCTGTGTCTCTGCCTCTCTCTATCATAAATAAATAAAAAGTTTTTAAAGAAAAATTTTAAAAGAGACAAATACCCACCATTTGCTTTGATGTGGATGGAACTGGAGGGTATTATGCTGAGTGAAATAAGTCAACTGGAGAAGGACAAACATTATATGGCCTCATTCATTTGGGGGATATAAAAAATACTGAAATGGAATAAAGCGGAAAGGAGAGAAAATGAGTGGGAAATATCAGAGATGGAGAGAGAACTTGAGAAACTCCTGGCTCCAGGAAATGAACAAGGCGTGGTGGAAGGGGAGGAGGGTGTGGGATGGGGGTGAATTGGGTGATGGGCACTGAGGGGGCACTTGATGTGATGAGCACTGGGTGTTATTCTGTATGCAGGCAAATTGAACACCAATAAAAAATCAATTTATTATTTTGAAAAAAGAATATTAACTAACAAAATATATATATATAAATAAAATAAAATAAGGTAAAATAAATAAAATAAATAAAATAAAATAATAAAATAATTGGGTGAACCAAAATATTTATGTAATCTCAGAGTATCTCTCCAAATATAGTTATTAGCTACAAAGGGAATAATAGTAAATCTACAGTGGAAATACCCAACATATATTACCTTGATCAAGAAAATCCTGAAGAAAAAATATATCATGTATCCCCTGATATGATACATTGTCAAGAACACGTCACTTCTGTGATATTGCCAAGACAGAGATTCTTACAGTAGGTTACTATTTTCCCTAAATACCAGTTAATTGCAAATATGTCCATGTACATTAACTAAGCATTTCCCCGATCTGCACCTGCAATCATTGTGCATCACACGACCACCCAGCTCAAGGAGAAATTTGGTAGAAGCAGCATAAACTCCATGTTGGACATGAGGCTGCAAATGCATCAAATATCTAAAGCAAAAGAAGACAGACCCCTAATGGGGTCAATATCTTGATCCACGCACACAGCATCCACGTCAGTGACAGCCTGGGAAGGAAGCAGGATTCACACTAGCATGTTCTGTGGATGTGGAGTCTGAGCGTCAACACACACACACACACACACACACACACGAGTATGAAAACATTTTCAGCTTCATCATTGTTTCTGTTAAAAGCAGGCCTCTCAGCAAGTCAGAAATGTTTGTATGGAGCCAGGGAAAGACACTGGCTCAGGGTGTGTGTTGAGGGAAAGTGGTGATGATGAGGTCGTGATCCAGGAGGGGATTATATGGAGTCAGTTTCCCACCAGTATCTGGGAACGGAACTCAAGGGCGCTTGCTGGATTTCCCATGGGTGGGGCAGGAGGAGAAGAGGGAGGATTGGAGATCAAGGAGACAGCAGGTAATACTCAAAAACACGGTGTGATGACAAATTCCACTAAACAATTATGAAAACTGAGAGAACAAAAGAGGAGGACCTTCCACCTGCAGGGAATAACTCATGGATCCGTCAGGTGCTGATATCAGCTCACTGTGTGAGTCCTCTAACAGCCACATGTTGGAACCTAACGTCCATGTGATGGGAGGACGAGGTGGGGCCTCAGGGGACCACTTAGGTCAGGAGGTGCAGCCTCATTATGGGATCAGGGCCCTTATACACCAGGACTGGGAATGCCTCCTGCGCTTCGGCCCCATGTGAGGCATCTGTCTGGGTGTATGTCATACAACTGTTATTATTTTTGCAGCAGTAACGGTTGAGTTTTGTGTTCCATGAAAATCACCTCACTGATGAGTGACAAAGAGAGGAAAGCACTTATCACCATGTGACATGGGCTTC
The DNA here is from genome assembly GCA_017311455.1 of Otocyon megalotis megalotis. Taxonomy (NCBI): domain Eukaryota; kingdom Metazoa; phylum Chordata; class Mammalia; order Carnivora; family Canidae; genus Otocyon; species Otocyon megalotis. The sequence goes on from JAEUCK010001765.1 coordinate 116,461, forward strand.
AGGCAGGAGTTCAGGCAACCTCCCCAAGGACAAGAAATGCAGGAATATAATTGTCATGAGTTATATGTCTCCCTACAGTCTATGTAACTCCGTTTTGGATGGGATGGGCTGCTGCAAGTCTCCGTGATGCAAGCGACCCATTCGAGGATGGAAACTGCTGGATCTGGAGGCAGAAAAGAAGTCTTGTCTCATTTGGCAGGGTCAAAGGGACTGACTTGAGAAAAGCAAATTGAGCTGGCTCCAGGCAGCAAACTGGAATTGAATTCCTTAATCTTGGAATTTTCTCTAAGTCTCTATCTTCCTCTGTGTATACAAATGCCAGTTATAGATCCCACTACAACTATAACAGTTTGATGAAGAAGAGATCACATAGGGTCCTGGGTCTGGGTCTTCAGAGAGTGTCTGTGGTGTGTGCTGCGTGCACTGTGCTGTACTGTTTTGGTGCCTCTTTCCTTCAGGTCTGGCATCTACACACGCTCTCCCTGCCTGCAGTGGGCAGTGTGTGGTCCTTGGGAAGAATGTGATGAGTTTAAACTGGATGTGCTCTGCTCAGCTTCTTAAATGAGCCGTGAAACCACCTCCACTAGAACTGGGGCCCTGCAGAATTATCTGGTCAGGAGATGTGGGTGGGCAGGGGTGCAGCCGCTCAGGGAAACCGTATGGTGGTGCCTCAAATAGGTAAATATAGACCTACCCTGTGATCCAGAAACTGCCCTATTGGGTATTTACACTAAGATTACAAAAGTGCAGATTCAAAGGGATACACACTTCGATATTTACAGCAGCATTATCTACATTAGCCAAACTATGGAAACAATCCCAGTATATGTCAACTGAAGAATGGATAAAGAACATGTGAGATAGACATATAGACTTAGATACATAGGATTTTACTAATCAATGCAGTGGAATTAATTCTAACAATTTACAAGTATGAGGATGGAGGTAGTACGCATAATGCTAATTGACATGCCAGTGAGAAAAAGAAAATACTGTATACTTTCGGTCATAGTTTGAATTTAAGAGACAGAAAGAATGAGCAAAGAGATTGATGCATGGATCAGGAAATAGTCCCTTCAATACAGAGATTAAACTGATAGTTACCAGGTGGGAGGAGAGTGGGGGATAGGTGACCTGTGTGATGGGGCTTAGGGAGTGCACTTGTCCTGATGAACACTGGGTGATGCATGGAAGTGGTCAATCAGCATGTTGGATACATGAAACGGGTGTTACACTGGATGTGACCTCTACTGCAATTCATTTTTTGAATGTTCATAGCAGCTTTATTTGTAACAGCTAAAACTCAGAATCACCCAGATATCCTTCAGAAAATGAATGGTTAAACCAACAGTTTACATCTACTCATAGGATACAACTCAGCTATGAAAACAAACAAATTATTGATACACACAACAACTTGGATGAACCTAGAGGGAATTATGCTGAGTGAAAAAAAGGCAATCCCTAAGGTACATTGTGTATGATTCCAATTTTATAACATTTTTGACATGAAAATGTTATAAAGATTAGTGGTTTCCAACAGTTAGGGAAGTGAGTGGTATTGTGGTGACTGACTATGAAAGGATTGCATGAGGGATACTTTCTATGGAGCAGTTCTATGGCTTAGTTGTGGTGCTGATTACACAAATATACACATGTGAATAATTGAATAAAACTTAATTACCACACACGTGCACACACACAGGAGTGTCTACTGCAATTCAAATAAAAAATTAAAAGAAGAACTACAACTGGAAATTTTATTCATTGTCCTACATTTCCTGCATAATTCAGGCAGTTTTTTCTATTAAACAAGGCTGATAGTGTTCAGGGATTCACTAATTACCACTTATGTGAAAATGAAATTTAATAATCTATAAAAAATGGAAATTATAGCCTCATAATCTAACAATTGGTGTAGTGAAAAGTAGGATAAAATTAGATTATTGTGGAGCCCGGGTAGCTCAGCAGATTAGCACCACCTTCAGCCCAGGGTGTGATCCTGGAGACCCGGGATCGAGTCCCACATCAGGTTCCCTGCATGGAGCCTGCTTCTCCCTCTGCCCGTGTCTCTGCCTCTGTGTTTGTGTGTGTGTGTGTGTGATGAATAAATAAATAAAATCTTTTTTAAAAAATGTAGATTATTAAGGCTTCTTTTAGCCCAGCTCCTCGCTGGGGCCCCTCCCCTTTCGATACTGTTTTATTTATTTTTTCCCATCTTCCTACCTTGGTAGAAGCGTGAACTCTTCTCACTGTAGCAGTCCAGCTGTTCTCTCTTTAAATCTCCACTCCAATTTGTAGGTGTTCAGGATGATTTGAAAGTGATCTAGGGAATTTGGTGGGGACAGGTGACTTGGAGACCCTACTCTTCCGCCATCCAGCCCCTCAGAGTCTTGTATGACTTGGGAGTAGATGGCTTATTCTTAAATTTTTGTTTTGGAATATACTTGTGCTTTAACTTCTGCCTAATTATCCTGATGTTATTTGCTTCCTACATGAGGGATGAAGAGGATATATGTAAACATTAACATATTATCTGTATCTCTACTCAACTCAAGTATATGATCCAAAAAATAGAAATTAAAGAAAACTTCCAAGCTCATTTTCAGAGGGTAGCATTGCCTTGACCTAAAATCAGACAAAGATCCAACCTAAAAGGAGAATTACAGACTAATATTCTTGATGGATATGGATGCAAAATTTCACCAAGGTCCTAAACAAAAGGATCCCCCAGTACGTTAATAAGACAATTCACCATGACGAAATGAGCCTAATATCTGGTCTGTAAAGGTGGATCAGCATCTGCAAATCCAACCATGGGATTTGGATCACTAATGAAACAAAGGATAAGGACCATTTTATAATCTCAACTCATGTCCAAAAAGCTTTTGGCAAGAGCGATTATATATTCATGTTAAAAATTTCTTGATGCATAGCATAGGGGAACATATTCAACAAAGAAGCCATCTACAGAGGACTCATGGAGAATGTCTTCCTCAACAGGGAAAAGTTGAGAGCTTTCCCCTAAGATCATGAACAGGACAGGGATGCCCTCCATCACCACTGTTCTTCTCCATTGTGGTAGAAGGCCTAGGCTCAACCATCAGACAGCAAACAGAAGGAAATGTCCTCCAACTCAGCAAAGAAAAAATCAAACTTTCCTCTTCAGACGCAATTTATTTTAAGTTCAAATCCCAAAGATTCCTTTGAAAAAATTTCTAGAACTGACGCCGGAGTTCAGCAAGATCGGAGTATGTAAAAGGAATACAAGGAAGTCAATGGCTTCTCTATATAGTGCAAATGAAATAGAAAAAAGAAAAACAAGGACTGGATGCAATTTATAACTGGACCAGAAATCATCAGATAATGAGGGAAAATCCTAACCAAAGAGGGATGGATGTATAGTCTAAACATTCCAGAACACTTATGAAAGACAGTATGGAAGACACAAGTAGATAGAAAATATTTATTCTCATATATTATAAGAATAAATATAGAAAAAATAACTATGCTACCAAGAGCAAGTTATCCTTTGAATTCCAGGTTTATAAAATATCACCAGCATTTGTCACAGAGCTTGAGCAAATGATCTAAAAACCTTGAGGGAACCACAAAGACCTCCACTAACCAAAGCAATCCTGAAAGAGTAAAGCAAAGCTGGAGACATCCTGATTCTGGTTGCAAGGTAAATTACGATGTTGTGATCACCAGGACAGTATGGCGCTGGAAAAAATACAGACTTATAGATAAATAGAAATCTTCAAGAAGCTGTAAATGGACCCAGAATAGTATGGTCAAAAAATCTTGACAAAGCAGGAAAGAATATCCGATGGAAAAAAAGAAATCTCGTCAATAAATGCCATTGGCAATATTGGAGAGCCACATGCAGAAGAATGACAGTGGACACTTGTTTTACATCATTCACAAAAGTGGACTCAAAGTTGATGAAAGACCTAAATGTGAGTCAGGAAACTATCAGAATCCTCAAGAGAACACAGGCAGCACCTTTTCTACCTCAGATGCAACCACTTCTAGACGTGTCTCCAGAGACAAGGGAAAACAAAGACAAATGAACTGTGGCGACTTTATCAAGGAAAGAGCATTTTCACAGCAAAGGAATCACTCAAAGTAACTAAAAGGCCACCTAGAGAATGAGAGAAGATATTTGGAAATGTCTTATCAGATTAAAGGCTCAAATTCGAATCTAAAATGAACTTATCAATCTCAACACACACCAAAGATGTATATCTCAAATCAGAATTGGGCAGAAGTTGTGAACAGACTTCCTGTCCTTCGTGAGGTCCCGCACCACACCATATATTAGGGAGCTGATCCACATGCAAAACGAAATTCATTTGCTCTCCTAGATCTGCTATATGTCAGACAAAATATTAGAGTAAAGAATCTGACAAATAACAGGGAAAATATTTATGTACCTAAATCTAAGATTACCCTTGAAATTAGGCAATAATAAAATAAAAGATATTAAAATCAGTCAACAGGAAGTTAAATATACATAGTTTGCATATACATAGTCAACGAGGGGGATCCCTGGGTGGTGCGGCGGTTTGGCGCCTGCCTTTGACCCAGGGCGCGATCCTGGAGACCCGGGATCAAATCCCACGTCGGGGTCCCGGTGCATGGAGCCTGCTTCTCCCTCTGCCTATGTCTCTGCCTCTCTCTCTCTCTCTGTGACTATCATAAATAAAAAAAATAAATAAAACCTTTTAAAAAATACATAGTCAACGAGGAAAATTATTTCAAAAACCAATTACAAGTAACTAATGAGCTCAAAGAAAATTCAGGGTATAAAATCAACAGAGACAATAAAGTTAAATCCTACACACTAACAACAAATTTTCTGTATCAAATGTACAAAACAATCACCTTTATACTGGTACCAAAAATAAATATTTATGATTAAACTTCATTAAGCAGAATAAATATTGTTTAAAAATAACCTTTTCTAATGAAAGACCTTTAAAAATTAACAGAAATGCAAAGATAAATACGTTGATGGATTACAACATCATAAATCCACTGTGAAACCCAAAGAAACTAATTTGGGGTTGTGAAGCAAACTTTGTATATAACTTATTGAGAATTGAATCTAACTTGGCAGGTGACTATATAGTCAGGGGACATGCAAATAGGGCCCTCCCTGCACTGATTAAACAAGCCCAGCCCAGACCCTGCAGCTGGGAGAGGAGCTCCAGCCCCAGGATCCCCAGGTGACCCCATTCAGTGCTCAGGGCACAACACAGACAAACCACCATGGAGTCTGTGCTCTGCTGGGTTTTCCTTGTCACTATTTTAAAAGGTAATTCATGGAGAACCAGAGACCCTGAGTCTGTTAGGGGAAGTGAGTGAGAGAAACAGGGGATGTGGGACCGTTTTCTGACCAGGATGTCTTGTGTCTGCAGGTGTCCAGGGTGAGGTGCAGCTGGTGGAGTCTGGGGGAGACCTGGTGAAG